>JAJHUR010116068.1:1642-22059 GCA_027495735.1 Lutjanus campechanus | reverse complement strand
CAGAATATGCTTTATAAATGCATCAGTTTTTGTTTTGTTTTGTTTCATTCAACATTTTATTTCAGTGGTGTAAAATTTCCACAGCTGCAGCAGAAGGTATCCAGGTGTTTGGTGCTGGAACAGTGATGCCTGCCTTGGTGACATCGCAGGGTTTTTCCCAACGGAGGAATTTAGTCAAGAGAAGTTAACAGACGTTCCCTGAAGGGAAGCAGGAAGTACGATTTATGTACGCTGTGAAACACAACACAGCAACAGTCATGGCAACCAGAGGGTGAAGCGTACTGACTGGTGATCCCCTCACGTTTTCCTCTTAGCAGCAGGAAGAGGTTAACATGGGATGTTTTAAGCTAAATGCTGCAACTGTTGAATGGGCTGCCGTGAAATTCAATGCAGACATTCATGTTTCCCACGGGATGAATTGTTCACATTTTGGTGCCATCATCAGGTCAGATTTTGACTTCGTTAATAGCCATTTTTCACAGCAGTCTTTTCGACATCAAATAGTGGTGTAAACACAGCTGTTTCCAGTGATACTAATTAAGGCTCATTTAGTGTAGCAGAGCCTTTTTCAGTGAGCCAACCTGCACAATATAGCCCGACTCTGTTTGGCCTGAATGGAACGGAGCCTTAATTAGCATCATTAGTAACACCTGTACCAAATGCTTTTAAAAAGGTCTATTACTTGCAAAACTGCAAAACTAATGAAGAAAAAAGTGATTTTCTCTCACTGAAAAAGTCTCCTTGAGGCTCATGACAAACTGCCACGAACAAGCCAACGAGATGCAGCAGCAAAAGGTTATAATCCTCATCTGGTCCAGATCTTCAGCCAGGGTGTTCCCTTACTAATCACGGCTTCACTGTCCTCTTTATACACGATGACAAACATCAGCCTTGGGACAATACATTCCACATGGAGGTTCAGATACCACAACATCACAAAGACAAATTTCTCTCTCAATTGTGCAAATGTCAAATGAATACATTTTACACACTCAGTACGGAGTTGTACACTCAGCTGCATCGTATGTAATAAATATATATGTGCGTAAGAAGTAACGAGAAACAAAAAATGGTTATAATTGACCTTCTCTAAGCCCCGCCCTCCTTAGTTACCATCGCTATGCCCGTCAAGCAAATAATCCAGTTTTACAGTGATAACGCTGGCAGATTTAACACTGAACCTGGGAGTAATTGATGAGACAGTCAGCCTTTAATTCCACAAAGAAGCAAACAAGATCATGGATTTTTTTGGCTAAAATGACTCTCGACAGCAGATTCTGGAAGTCTTTAAAATCCAATAAACGATAAATTTTCTTAATTTGGGGCTTAATTTGCATGTTATTGTCTTACTGAATTTTAAATTGTTGTATTTTTATTGTTGTTTTTGTGTGGATGATGAAGACGAACGACCACTGGAAGCAAATAAAGAATCAATACAAGAAATAACCAACCAAACACTCAATACAACACTGACTATATATCTTTTAGCTGAATGCTTTGATCGCCCTTCAGCCATATATTTAAACTGGCTATAAAAGCACAACACTCTCTGATCCCCAGTGGTAAAGAATTCAACATTCCAGCTATTTAGATCAATTTGGACAGAAAATCTTTGCCATGTGTTCAGTTGTATCTGCATTTAATCATTGCACAACAAAAGAAGATGGGATTAGTTTAGGGCTCTTGCAAAACAAACATCCAAGGTATGCATTACAGCTGTACATCATTGTGATAATGGTGCTGATGCAGTTTATGTAAAAATATCACAATGACACAAGAAGATTCAAAAATACTGCATCAATAAAACAGTCTAAAAAAAAGGAACAGGAAATAAATCAGGAAATATCTGATCAAAGAGGACGTAATCACCGATCTGACCAGACATTTGATGCCTTGGCGGCACATTTATATTTATTTCAGTGTAATAAAATTAGTGACATTCAGAGCCCAGGTGGACGTGTGACGGGGGCACCAATTTCCAGACCAAAACCTAATTATTAATTGATCCGAAATGTTGCATTAAACTCTGTAAGACGCACAAGAGAAAGCTGAAAAATTACAAGAAACCAGAGGGTAAACTAGATTAAATTTGAGTCGGGGAACAGATGTCCTTGGGCTGATTTACTTTAAATTTATTCAAGTTAATATAATATTTTGATTTAATTCTGATCTGCTCAAGGTCAGTTTGGGATCCTTCTCCATCACGCCGGCCGGTGACGTTTATTATGGTGTTTGATGCGATTTTTGTCCCTAACAGCTTGCCTCAGGTACAAAATGGGTGAGCAGGGGGGACAAAACATTGAACCCGACTATCAGGGCACCTGGAGGAAACCTTATCAAAGCTGCACAGTCAGATGTCCGCAGAAAATGATGAAAAACATTACAGCCTTTCACCCAACTTCCTCCAAGTTACAAAAAAAAAAAAAGAGGGGGGGGGGAAAGCGACGACTGACAGCTCTTGTATTCTGTCGAGGGTGGGAGGATTAAAGAGCGCAAGAAGATGAGAAGAGAGAATGAGAGAGACTATCTGAACGAGCCCTTGCAGTGGGGCAGATTACTGACGTCTGTGGTGTTCACACAGATTTCATGAAGCTAATATCAAAGCAACAGCTGGAGGAAAAGGCCAGGCAGAGACACATGAGGACAGACATGGAAAAGGGAATGAGAAATGCAATCTACGTAATAAAGGAGGAGCACGCCAACGACCGTGTGCACGTGTGTGCGTGTGCGTGTTTCCATGTATATATTCATACACAGCTCAGCACCCAGCCGTCCCTCTGCCACTTTAACTTTAAAGGAAATTTTCCTGTGAAACTCAGTTGGCCAACTCTTCTGGGCTAATATTTTATACAGCAGCAAGCTAAAAACCTTGGGATGAATTCAGAAGCCCTCTGATTGAGAACATCTTTAAAAAATGCAAACCCCATCAAAGAGCTCCACTCTGAATCCATATGAAGATGCAGCTGGCTCTCACTGAAGCTTTCTTTTTTTTTTTTAGATAACTCTGAACAGCTACTTTCTTCTCTGGCCTTGATGTAAACCCTCTGGGTTTCGATTATTAAAAGCTCTTCCTATTCTTACACAAAAAAATGCTTTGCTTTGACCATTTCCTCAAACATATTTTTCTCTGTCAGGGGATGTATGTTTCCGTTTAACTTTATCACATGTCTGTTGTTCTCATTACTTAATAGCTTACTTTATTTCCTATTTTATCTACGAGTAATTTACCTCAGCTGTGCACCTTAAAGGGGCAGTTCACCCCAAAATTAGAAAGTACATGTAGTAGCCTTGTATTTATCTGTCAATGTTGAGTCTAAATTTTTCCATGTGGTATCATAAATGGTGTTGAATATCTATATTTTTCAAGGTACTGTATCAAAGTTGAAAGTTCTAGTATCATGACAACACTAAATGGAACAAGAAAACACCAAATCACCGACCAAAACGTGCGGCACTGGTCTATAACAGCAACCTAGTTAGTTCATGTTATTCATTTCAAGTGTTCAGACACTCAGTGAGCCACAAGGGATCATTTTGTAACGTCTTGAGCAAGAGACTCCGACATACCTTCCACCTCAGAAACCACTGGCCAAAGTGCAGCGGGTGAGGCTAACATTAGCCATGCAACAACTGCTGCTGACTCAGCAGCTATGTTTAAACATAAATGTGAGAAAATACTAAATGCAATATATGTGGAAATGGTCCCTGCTCTCTGTATTACACAAGGCAAACTTTTTCTGGCATGCATTTTTTTCCCCATTCTTTCTTTGTCCCTGGTCCTCTAAGTCTCCCTGCAGGGGTCCGTGGCGTGAAAAATGTTAAAGATCTCTGATGTTAAAGATCCCTGATCTAGATGGATAAATATCACTACAGAAAGGAGGAATAACATGCACTTTGTATTTTGAAGTGAACTGGCCCTTTACGACGAGTTCACACTAAGCATGCAAGAGAAGATCAGAGATTCTCACTAGTTCATCTGCTGGTAATCGAGATCCCTCTACTGGTACACTGAGGAATCTCCTTAAATTTTAAAAATGAATTAAATCAGTTTAAAAACATTTAATCAAAAAAACTACAAAAGATAGATACAACATGTATTATAGTTAATACATCAGTGATACTTCAGTGACCGGCGCTTCAACATTCACCACAGAAATGTGATATAAGTGTGACATAACTTTAGATTAGAACAATCTGCACAGTATCAGTGATGAGTCAAAAAAGTCAGAAATAAGAGGAAAAGCAAAGTCTGTAAATGTCAGAGCAAGAGCTGCTTCAATGGCAATAAACAGAGCCATGACTTTGCTAATGAGATTTTATGAGGCTCATTTAAATGTCAAATTTCATCTAAATTATCAATATCATGAATACATGTATGAGCCATTAATCAGTTACCTCATTAATATAAACAGCAGATCAATTGTAAACAAGCTGACCCCAACAAAATAAGGTACTGTCTATCACTACTACCCCAAAACCACTATTATTTATTGCTTTTTGCAGTCAAAAATAATGTGTATGGTCTTTTTACTTTATTTATTTGGTTAATAAAAACATTAAAGGAAAAATTATGCTTTTTCCCTCCTCATGGCCACTCAGAGGTCGTGCAAGATCCATTCTTGGGGCGCATTTCCCCAACATGCATAGAGAAAAATAGCGGTTCCTGCATCTAAGTTACATTTGCAGTTCAGTTTTTAAGCCGTTTGCTTAATTAGCTATCCAGCCTGCAAACTGGTGCTAGTGGTGAACTTTTTCCAGTGGATGTTTGTCACGTCGCTCACTCAGCAAGTGAAATGTGTCCTTGTTTTAAAACTAGATAAGAATGAAGGGAAAAGCTAATGTGGGTTTGTTGTTCTGTGGCTCCAGTGTTGTGTAACAGTCTGCTGTTTGGCTTGTAGTCAGTGTGACCATCTGCCTGTGACAGAACGGTGACATTACTTAATTACCTTTATGCAAATTCAGTCTGAAGCCAAACAGTTTGAATTTACCTCATTTGGGTGCCGATTCTTTCTCGAAGACGAGCGCAGGACGTGCAGAGCAGATGCTGTATGTGTGCTGTGGAGGGGAAAAAAGAAGAAAAATGAAAAGAAAAATCACATGATGTTTTAACTTCAGTTGGACAGTGAACATGCTGTACATTTCAGATTATACAGCTGGATCTGCAGTGGTCAGAAAGATTAAATCAAGGTCCATCTGGGAAGCAGAAGTTAACTGGCTGCATGTAAATCTGCAATCCTGAAAACCTTCACCATTAATTTATGGAACGTTGTCAAGGTTTGATCTAAAAAAAACAAAAACCCAGCAATTCAACAAAGTAGCCATGAGTTGATAAGCGATGAAACCAGGCTAATTGGCTGCCTAGCAGGTGGGCCTTATAAGCTTAGTTTAGATCTCACTTCAGTCGGGAACGCTGTGAAGACAAAGCCATTATTATCTGAGCAGTTACAGTTGAATTTTGTGGCACAGGTGCTGCTCGGCGCTCTGTGTGCGCTGTGAGCTGTTTGCAGTGTGCTAAAAATTCAGCAGGGAAAAGAACAAAGCCGGCAGACAGTCACATAAAATATACAGTGAGGAGAGAAGAGGAATCATCACAGGTACTGTACATTAATTAATAGGCAGGATGCTGGCAGCGCGGGGAGCAAACCGCTCACATCAACTGCAGTGTGACAGATACACGCAGAAACCACAGGCGTGGATGTTATATTACCGATAATGATAGACGGCGTATGATTGATGAAACTTGCCTGAACTAACGTGATTCTTCATCAGTTAATCCACTGCCAGTATTACATGAATTGATGCAACTTAATGCAATATTCTGTGTTTTTGATCTGTGATGTCATGTGGGGTGCCTCTGTAACTAAAATTCAGTATTACTGGATCTTTCTTTGCACTATTCCCATACCTGGAAACTTGTTTTCTGTGATCATACACTACTAATTAGAGCTGAAATGAGTTGTCGATTAATGGATTAGTTGATGGGCAGTGAAAGTATCAATTATCTTTATCTGTACTGGCTATGAGAAGCAAGTAATTATCAATTATTGTATTGGCTGATAGAAATCCATATCATGCATAAGGATGGTGACTAATTTCCCTGTCGATTAAACGCAAATTTGAACGAAGAATAGTCGACAGTAGGACAACACTGTGACCAGTATGTGTATTATAGGAGTGGGGTAAACACTCTGAATCCATTCATGACAGTCAAAAATGAAAAAGCTGTTTTGATTTTGTGTCTAACTAATTGCGTTTGCAAGACAAATGTGAAGTGTAATGTGAATACTTTTTATGCAATCATCCAGAGACTTTAGTTAACTTAACAAGCGATATTTCACCCCAGAATGATAGTCCACTCAATATGTACTCACCACTATGCCGATGTGATGATGGGTGAAGATCTTCAGTTCACAAAACAATCCTGGAGTTTCAGCAGAAAACAGGGTTGCAGCTAATGGCAGTGAATGGTGACCACGGATAAAATGTAAAAAAATGAACACAAAACAAACACAAAATGTCTTCATCCTGCTCGTGTGGTGTAATCCAAGTGTCCGCGAGCCGCGACATTAAAATTCAACCACAAAAGACGCCATTTACACCATGTTTTTAGCTGAAATGTCAACTGTAGCATGTAGCAGGTAGCATGTAAACATTGTGTCGATGTATCACGAAACTTCGTATATCTCTTAATGGATGCACGTGTGAAAATATCGCGAGATTGACGCCATGTTTACTTGCTACTTGGGAGGCTTGCGGACACTTGGATTACACCACACGAGCAGGATGGAGACATTTTGTGTTTGTTTTGTGTTCTGTTTTTTTACATTTACATTTGGTCACCATTCACTGCCATTAACTGCAACCCTGTTTTCTGCTGAAACTCCAGGATTGTTTTGTGAACTGAAGATCTTCACTCATCCTCACATCGGCATAGTGGTGAGTACATATTGAGTGGATTATCATTCTGGGAGGGAATATCACTTTAAAATAAAAAGGACCACTTGATTGCATACTGGATATAATACTGGAAAACAAGTTTTGTTTTTTGTTTTTTTTTTTAAATAAAAAGGCTGTGGACTATTTAATTGCCAGTTAGGTTTCATATTGTATTTCAGGAAAACTGGAGCAATTCTATTCATTCATTCAAGAACTGATTCTGAATTGAATCGGACAAAAAGATTCCCACCCCAGAGAGTAACATGTACATCATGTTTACTTCCAGGCTACTTCTTGAGTTTTGCAGATGGATACAATCTGGCCAGCAAAATTTTGACACATTGAGATGCATCGAGAACTGTTTCATCGTTGCATCGTAGCCCTACGAATCAGAATCGAATAATGAGGCACCAGGAGATTCACGCTCGTAATGTGCATTCACAGGGACATTTTACAGTCGAAAAAATAGATCGGCAGCACATGGCAGATCAACAGGCACTGAATATTCATGAATCCAGAAGAAACTTGTCCTTCGACAAAACAACACACTACAATTTCATAATAATCTCATTCATTATTTCTTGTCACCTGTGTGAAGAAACGACAACTGTTTTTTTTTTACCAGCTCCTGTCGACAAGCAGAAGCTACACAAACATGTCAGAAGACCCGGACTTACAGCCAAGGTTATGCACATGGATATTTTATGAACAACAGTGACATGTTTTTTTCATGCTGTACAGGTCACACACATTATTTATTTATTTAGCCTGATGTACGCTGTAAGTGGAGTGTACACACCGTCTGTATCATATTGTATGTTTCTCCTCCAATGCTTCAGACTCGTGCACTCACCGATAACTTGCACACACACACATATATATATATATATCCAGCACTCTACATCTGACCACACATTTACACTAAATCACACTCATTAACACAAGGTCAGACATTCGGCGCACATATGCACATATGTGCACAGATGAAGCTTGGAGCATGGTTAAAAGGTGCGTAGGCTTGTATCCACCGAGCTGCCAGGCTCCTTCTCCGTTAGTGTCAGCGCTCTCGGGTTAAAAGCCTTTAATATGAGAGATGGCGACTACAGCGGCACATGAAAAAATAACATGATAGGTCTGAGAGGACAGGATGACAGAGGAGGAGGAGGAGGACAAGGGAGGAAAAGCTGGATGGAGAAAGCCTGGAAGGGAGGGAAAGGAGAGCAAGGGGGATGGGACGAAAAAAGAAACTAGCTATCTATCTACAGTGGTAGGGCTGCAACTAATGATTATTTTCATTATCAATTTATCTCCTGATTATTATCTCTTGATTAAAGGGTTACTCCAGCTATTCAGCTCTGCACTTCCATAAAGTCAGGGGCCTTTTGAGAGATAAAACAACGAATGAAATCGAACCAGCAGAGGCAGACATCCTCACGTTTTTGATCCTCACTTTTAGAAGCTTCTCCAGATCATACAGCTGGTTTCACAGGATCTTTGACAAGTAAGCCAACATTTACGTTCTGCACACTGGATGGAGGAGCCCTTGCATAAATAAAATTTGCTTATTTCTATAATACAGCCCATGATTTACATTGTAATTTATAGGAATGGGATAGTTTTTTTGTTTCTTTCTTGTCTTTCTCTCATGCTGCATAAGGCAGTAGCTTTTAACCTCAGAAATTAACACAAAAAGCACATATATCTAACTATCTAAAGCGTTACTACCAGTAAAACACGTGTGGCAGAGTCAGTTTGGCTCTTTTCTGCAGAAGAGCGTGTAAAGCATTTGTGACAGTGCTGTGACTTAAATGGGCTACATCAGTGCTTCCCAACCTTTTTCCTTCAGTTACCACTTTTCTATCACTGAGTAAACTAATGATCCCTGAATAAGTGACATATTTTATGGATATTTCATATTATTTTAAATGCATAACAATAACACTACAGAACAACTGTTAAATTATATTGTAATTAACCCAAATATTGAACCCAACAACTGCAGGAAGCCGGTGTAAAGAAAGCAATTTGGATGAATTTTGAGCAGATTATTTCTGTGAATATTGCAGAGAGTTGCTGTATTATCTATGTCATGCTCATATCCTGTTTTTTTTTGTCTTAAATAGAACCCTTTTTTGTTTTACTGAGATATGGGCCTACTGTACAGTTCATCACAAAGTGGGGGTTTGGACCCCCAGGTTGGAAACCAGATGACTAGATGCTCAGGTTGCAGCTAAAAGTTAGAAGGTCGTGAATTAGACTTGGAGCTGCAGAGGAAAAGTTCCTGTTATGTTATGAACGGCACCACGATGTCTCGCTATCATGCTTCATTAGCAAACCAGTCCAGACCGCTAAAGGCTAGTTACCAGCTACAAGCCCGGCTAAATTAGTCACAGGTAAAGCTCGCATATCACAGATCTTTAACAAGTATGCAGTCAGAGCACTCTCACTGTGTCTGCGTGGGTGGACGTGTGGAAGGGCAGATTGCTATTTGAAGAACGGTCGAACGGCTCCTATCAGGTGAATCAGATACTAATGAAATATTTACCTGTTCCTACACGTACTTGAATACAGGTACAGTGGAAGATAATTAAGACTATGGGGAGTAACAATTGGCTGATATGGTATGACTGATATAGCTGAGGTTATGGGCATGTAAAGTAACTTTTAAAGTGCTGGACAAATAAAATGCATTGTTATTATTAAAGTGAAGAAGAAGAAGTGAGCACACCTTTATTTAATATGAAACTGTTGATAAATGCCACACAGTTACCTGAAACATAATCTGAAACGAGACGTTCTTAGAAAGGTAAGAGACTGATTTGTTTCAGGACACTGTAACATGTATATTTATGTATATTTTTGATTATTTTTTAGGCATATTTACTGTCAATCATTCACTGCAATTTCATTTTTTGGTGAATACTGACTTGTTTTTATGCTCTGTCCTTTCATAGTTGGTTGAAAACAACATAGCACTGGATGAAAAGTCTGACTGACTCCTCAGGGTGACAGATGGTTAACATCCGTAAAACATGAACCTTTAGGGTTAATGTTTTTATTTTTAGTTTTAATAAACTGGTATTAAAACTTGGATATAATGGTGTTTGTTAATGTTATACTAAAGTTATTCTACAATAACATTTATAGGGAGTAAATTATTTTTAATACTGGCAAGAGTCAGTTAAAAACAACAGTGTTAAGTGGGTCATAGTGTAAAACTTTAACCCTCCTCAGTGTAGTGAAGTATGAAATATTAACTGTAGCACAGTTGATTGACTGTGTAACTTTTACACTCTGTAGATTAGGACCATATTGACTTGGTCTTAAAATTGACTAAATGTTAAATCAGCACTGCAGATTTTACGGTGTACAATGAAATTACACTGTAAAACAGTTAAGAGGGCTGTATTATAGTCATAGTTTCCCAGAGCCCAAGGTGACGTCTTCACACCGCACAGTCCAAAACCTAAAGATGTTTTATTTACAATCATACACAAACAGAAAATTCCAGCCAATCTTTACATTTAAGAAGCTGGAACAAGAGAATATTCAACACTTTGTTTGTGAAAAGATCATTTCTGATTTCTGATTGTTTTTGACTAATTTTCTGCCCATTGACTGATCTGTCAAACAGAGAGGAGAGGGTGGACTGGGTGTCACCCGCTGTTGTTGACAGTCACACATCACGTATCGCTGCTGACTCTGTCTAGACGACATATACAACAGGTCAAATGCAATCAGGAATTCTTTTCTCTCTTTTCTGACTCCCTCTTCACCTCCAGATTCGTCTGCCTTATTTCTTCCTGCTGCTTCTTGGCACTGAAACTTGATATTGTATTCAGCCAGAATTCCAGTTCAGAACTTGTATTAATGCTTAATTAAACTGACATGAATCACAGAAAGCAGTCCGAGGGATTACTCTGCTAAAGGCGTCGGTACGTTTGTGTGCATGCATCAGCCTCAACTGCATTTCAAAGTCCTCTCAGACATGGAGCCAGCGAATTTCAGAGCTTCCTAGGAACACTCTGTCCAGACCTATATGGCCAATAAAACATTTAATACCGTGTTAAAGATATTAGATAATAAAACTTGGCAAGGCAGCACATTCTTGCTCACCTCCACTGTAATACATCAGCTCATTCAGTTCATATCACTCCTTTCTTTCTCCTCAGATGCACACAAATGACAGAGAAACTGGCTCTGAATCAACCCTAAAGAGTGTTAAACTTTTACAATGCGGTGTACGCAGAGACATTTTGACATTTTCTTTAAAAATACAGATTTCTATTTATAGTACATCCCCCATGTTAGCTCTGGCACATGTCATCCACAGCTTTTGCTGTATGTATTAATGTGGGAAAACAACACGCGCCTTGTGAGTTTATGCTCGAATTCTGCCGACAGGAATCCCATTGTCATTAAAGCTGCAGGACACATGCGCTGCCAAACCACGGCCACCGTCACCTGTCGCCTCCGTCACAATGCGTGGCTGTGGATGTTCTGTGTGTGTTCCTCTGGGAAAATCACACATTAGGCAAAAGTCTACAGAAATAACTGAAGGCAAAGATCAGCGGGCAGCGAAGCGTTAAAAAGAGGGCACGTGTTGAGACGCTGTACCCTGGTGCAGATGACTGAACATTACCCACCGCCTGCCAGCCTCACAATGACCTAAACTATGTCTGCTTTGGAAGCCAAACGCAGAACGAAGATAAATAGTCTTTTCAACGTTGGAAAGAATGTTAGAGAGCATTTAATCCTGACAAGTTTTACCTGACACATGACAAGCACCCAAATGAGTCCATAGCAAGTATAACAACCTTTCAGTACTGAAAGCTGGCCCTGAATGGAATAGAACAGAATATTAATTATAGTACTGAAAGTACCAGTTATTGTCCTGCTTGAAATTTGGCTTGCAGCAAAACCAGACAGTATTCAGTGACTTTTTCTGTACCGGCATTGTGTGCAGGTTGTTAATTTAAAAAGAAATTACAAACTACTTGTGTGCCGAAGACTACTACTTTGATTTTCCTTTTTTTTTTGTACTAGTAGTTAATCGAGTTTTAAAATTGTGGTATCGTGGCGATGAATATTTGTGATACCCAGCTCTACTTCAGCCTTTTAGGATTTTCACTACCGTTGTTTGCTCGGTAGGCCCGGCTTTTTGATTTTGCACATGTCCCCCTCTCACTCTCCTCCTCCAGAGATTTGCTTTTGTTTTTTGTTTTTTTTAAACAAATGGCTGATCTCTGAGGAAATGTGCAAATGGCACAAAGTGAGATTGAGCAGCCTGTGATAGTGCTGCAGTGTGTGGCTGTTCATGTGGAATTTTAATAGGCGGCATGCGATTCTGTATGCACACACATATTTCTTGGAACAAAATCTCCCTATGCTCTGCCTGAAGTGAATCCACTTTCCCACGCCAGCCAGAGGAAAATGTTATCTCCAGCGAACCAAAACCAATTTGGAATAGAATAAATGATGTACCTGCCCAATTGACAGACGATAAAACCCCTGATCCCTTGTTCTATGCTTCATTTCTTTCTTTTGACACCATGATAACCGAGTGAAGAGCAGGAACACTATGTTTCCATGCAAATAAGCGGAGCAGACGGGTAGACAGCACACTTAACGAGCGCTGAGATATAATGCCCCCACAGCCAATCAATAAACAACTTGTGGAAATGACTCATCACCAGTGCGCTCACCCTCCTCACCCTAAAGCAAAGTGCTGAGGCAACGCTCTCCCCGCGACCGCTCCACAACAGGCAAGGAGAGATGTGATGGCCCCACTCAGACACAAGTGGCCTGCTGGCAACGAGTCCATCTCATTTCATTGATCTGCTCGGCCCGGATCTAAGAAATATGACTGAGGGCTGATTCCCTAATGGGACCGCAAATGCAAGCAGTAGGGCCGCAGCCTGTCCGCATGATGTATGCCAGCAGATGGACAGGCCACTCGTCTTCTCATTGTCAGATAATCGCCTCTCCCCCATGCCTCGTGTCTAGGTCAGTCCATGGCTAATAGCCAGCAGGCCGTGTCTTCCACTCTCACACACAACCCCCACCCTGCTTCAGATCAATGTCATACATACATACATACATTTCACTCTCAACCCTCTGTCGCACTCCATCCACCTTCCCGTAGGGGACAGGGTGAGTGCTGTGCGGTTACAGCTGAGTGTTGCAGATGTGGCGATGTGCATAAATTCATAATCAAAGGAATGGCTCCTTTAAGGCAGCAGCGTGTCTGGTCTACGGTGACAGGATTCACATTCAGGCACACGCGCTAACCCACAACTATAGATTATCTGCATTCAAACAGGCTTGTAGAATTTATTGACTTTAATAGTCAAAGCAATATTTGACTCGGTTGAAGTAATTATAAGTAACGAAAGAGACGAGCCGTGCTCAGTCAGTCTACTGATGATATCTTTCCACAATATTGAAAAAGGTGGCTGATAAGATCGGGCCAATCAATCATTTCGAAGGGTAATATTTTTTTTTTTTCCAGTGTACAAGTGCAAGTCGCTTAATCTTCAGATCAAATCAGAGAAACTATATTAAAGTCAAGTTATTAAAGTAAACCTAATGAAGTGGGCTTCAACTCGTTGGAAAAAGACAACTATAAATCAGCTCCAGTTATTTTTTTGTTACTTCGCAGTTCACTCTAATTTATGATCATCCTCAATATTTCGGGTATGAACCAAAACATCTCAGTAGCATCGAAGTATTGAAAATGATTAAAGGTATGAAAGGCTGACAGACTGGTAAACATGTTGACCTATTCTTTGATTTAAAACTTTTGCCACTTTTAAAAGATAACTCCAACATTTTTAAACTTGGACTTTATTTTCCCCATGATTTTATGTCTAAGTAACTTTTTTTTTAAGCTGGTGCAGTCGAGGATTTAAAAAATAACTGAGGTCATGATTCCTAGCTTCACTTTGGGAGGGGGGGATGCCAACAACAATAATCACTTAAGGAAATAATGTCAGTGCCAACATAGATGAAAATCAGATTAGAAGCCAATTTTGAAATCACTCCTTTTCAGTTCAATTTCTTATGGCACTGAAATCACATTCACTGTCAAACAAATTGAATAGAGGAGGGCGACTGCAGTATCCTTCAGGTTTTCCATAAATGATCTGATAAGTGTTCTGGCATTCACTTCTCAAGTTCATCCAAATTGTACGCCATAATAGAAAAGTATAATGCCAGTGGCAGCAGCTGACTGCAGGTGAAGGAAGTTGAAACTTAATCAAATTTTTAAAAAGAAATTCAGATTCAAGGACGTTGTCTAAAATTGTTGGAAAGATACATAGTCCTAATATCTCTTTAACTTTAAAAATAAGAAATATGATACTGTAAACAAAATAAAAAGACAATATTGATCATTATTGATCAGTTAATTACAGATAAATGAGGCGTCACTGGACACACAACTTTATGTCTGTGCCCCATTTTTTGTTCCTGCTCATTTTTGTTGAACACAGCAAAATTAAACCAACGTCACTCATACTCAACAGAAACAAAATAAAACTCACCCAAAACATTTTGGTTCACCTTTCCACTGTTCCAACAATCACCAGATCTGGTTAATGTGGAAATAAACCCTTAATTCACTGTGTCAGATGTGAAAATATTCTGGCTGTACGCGACATTTCTCTCTGCTGCTTCTCTAATGTCTCACCTCCTTCTTGCTCCTTTGTTGATAATTTCACATCTACCTCCTTTATTTTATTTAGAGTTGGTGATTGTTGGAACAGTGGAAAGAGGAACCGAGATGTTTTTTTGGTGAGTTTTAATTTGTCTCTGTTCTCTGATGTGAGTTTTAAAAAGGTAAAATTACCGTTTCCGAAAGTGGAGTCTGGTGGGTTTTGTGAAAGCAATAAAATAAAAATGATCTTACTCTTTAACAAAAAGATCTCTCTCTGTAGGGATTCTTTCCATAATGCTGTCAGACACTTGTAAGCTAAATCTGAGCCTGTCGGTAGCAGAGACAAGCACTTTTAGGATTACACTGCAGTCCATCTTTTTGGTAACCCTTATCTTATTATTTGGCCCACCCTTATCATTTTGTGCAAGATTTCTTCCATGCACACTGGTTTGTAAAAGTAGTTCACAATCTAATTAGCTTGTGGCCCCAAAAACAAAGCAATGTCTACGTGTGAGCATCAACACCAGCTGCGTGAGTCTATAAACTATGAAGAGGACACTTTTTAACAGCCTGAAGAGATCAAATTATCATCTGAACAAATATTATTTTGTGTAGCATAAATGTTCCCTATCCTGCTGATCATCTGACCCCAGAGGGCTTCTGCAGATTACAAGACTTTTGCCACAATTTGCCTTTTCAAACTTGTCTGACTGGAGGGTTTTAGTCTCAGATCAAAGAAATTTAGTTCATTTCTTTGATCCGAGACTAAAGCCCTTCAGTCTGCACAGAACCAGCACTCGTGCCTTTTCCATTCAGGTCCTCAAGTTCATCAAGTTCAGAGACACGTCTTCACCACAAAGCGAGCTGTGTTTGACTCCACCACAGTTTCCAAACATGCTTGATTTTGTCGTAGCCCAAAAACCGGATGTGCTTGTAGTTGGAAACAAGTCCAAGACGATGAAAAGAGAGATATCCAAAGAGAGCCCAGGGGAAACTGAAGAGGGGGAGGGAGAGACTCGGTTGCATTATTAATGTAACATGAGTCATGAAACGAGCTTCATGTGGGATAAAAAAGGAGATGGAGTGACATACTAAGATGCATCAAAGATACAAAATATTCACAAATCATCTCAACTGATGGAGACAAAAAGAGCACAAGAGACAGAAGGTGCAGCTCTGAGTTAGCAGGTGGAGGTGAGATGCTGTTGATTTATCTGATATCTCAGAACACTGAGGTAAGCGCCAGTAAAAAAAAAAAAAAGCAGTAAAAGAAAACGAAGAGCTCAGTGCAACTGCCTGTAGTGATATTACAATTATTTGAATGTCAAGTTCAAATGCAATTTATTGATCTTGCAATTGGCTGTTCAGAATTCATCATCACTGACGCAGAAAGTGTCACCAACGAGCAGAAGTGGGGCTGCACGATTCGGTAAAAAAAAGTCATATTGTGATTATCTTTGTGACCGAAACTGCAATTGCGATACACAGTACGATTAGTGGAAATGATCGATTGTGTTAATAGTGCAGCCCTGAGCAGAAGCAAACTTAAACTCAGTTGAGACGCTCTGTCAATTGAATATTCCCAATCCATGAGAGAACTGAAATGAGTCATCTATACCCCACACAATCCACGGGGATAATGATGAATTTAAGATGGTTTAATACTATGCTGTATTGAATGTTTCTCTTCTGTTGCACTATGACCTCAGCAAGGCAAGTTCCAAACAAGTTAATGGCAATAAAAGTAACAAGACATTAAACTAAATACGGCTTCTTTTACCCAACTCAGTGATACTGTGGATACTCACAGGCCTACAGTGCTACTGGTCTCTATTTATAAGCACCAGAATTGACAAATCCTCATACTTTACTACAACAATGACCTCTGACCTCTATGGTTCAGGTTTGGTTAAATCAATGCACTTTAAGCTACTTGTTTAAGGTTAAGGAAACCAAATTTCCCAGTTTGAAAAAAGACAGAATCCAAACAGTCAGACGCTTTGTACAAAGTAAACAACAACCCACCCTAGAACAGCATGAAAACAACCTAACAGCTCTTCTATTTCTACTTTTGCTATCTTAACAAACAGCAGTCATATTTACACAGTCAAAAGAGGTCGTCTGTCAGGGAAACATAAACATGGGTCCATTTAAGGCTTTCAGCAAATGACTGATACTGTTATTATTCAGTCTGTTTCCAGTGGTTAGCTCTGAGGCCGCTGAAATGATCCAGTCCACATACATGAATACAGAACATATTCTGTATCAAGTCTGTTCCTGCTCTTCATATAACCCGTGATGTTACTAATGATGATGATACTGCTAATAATACTACAGCCGCACCATCCTATTGAACACTTTTTTAATGCTTAGTTTGGATGCGTGTTAAGGGCTTTAAATGTACTGAAGCAAATCAGGCAAAGGATGCCATTGACCACATCCTGACATGTTGTTTAGTGTTTTTTAAACAGATTATAAAAATCTCATTTGGATGGGAATCTCTGAGTCGGTCAGAGATAATAAATTCATTTTCATCCACCTGTTTTTGCACGTTTTCACCTCGGGCTTTACAGAAACACTGACTGACATTTTAGACACCAAACAACTAATCAATTAATGGAGAAAAAAAAATCGACAGATTAATAGATGAAGAAAATAATGGCAGTCGCAGTCCTAGAAGAGACTAAAAAGAGTGGCGGAAAAATACATCAGGCCTGTGAGGACCAATGAAGAAACAATATAGTGTTCCTTAAAGTTAATATATGAAACAAACGTAAATGCCCTAATTCTGTCATATTTTAACTGACGCTCACTGTATTGTGCCCTTTTCTTCCACAATGGTTTAATGGCACCAAACTTGAGAATGTGCAGCAGCGAATGTTTACCTTGGTGCACCCAATTCACAGAATAATTGGTGATTTTGCCAATTTTCTGGAATAATGTGTGCTGCATTTGGGTGGAAATCTGAGTAATGCCTGTGTCTGTGGCCTTGTCTGCACACTGGCCAAAGTGCTGCTGTTCATAAAATGACAAAATAACAAGTAACAATGACAACAAGCAAACAACTGAAATGGGTTTAACAGCCACACACGTCCAAAGTTTGATGCCTGTGTTGCAGCGCGCTTTCTCCGGGCCACGGAGGCAGGCAATTTTCCTACATGGATGTATGTAGGAGGTAATGGGTGAGATGCACTCGCAGCAGCAGCCACTGTGGCTGACCTTGGTGCTCCTCACGAATCAGCCAAGCACTCAGCTCAAGCCCAGGCAGGGGAAAAAAAGATCACTGTGAATAATTTCTTAATGCTTTCACAGAGGAACAAAGAGGGGAGGGTGAAAGAAAAAGGGTCAGGGAGAGAGAGAGAGAGAGGGGGGAAAGGAAAGGCTAGAAGAAGAAGAAGAAGAGGACAGAGACATAGTGAAAAGTTGAAATGGATGATAGTGAGACGGAGAACAAACAAGAACTGAAGACAAAGAGAAAGAGGAGAGAAAACGGAGCGTGATGATACATAAAGTCAGAGTAAAAAGGAGGAAATGGATGAAAGGAGGGCTGAACATGAAAGAAGGGAGGCGTGGGGACGAAGGGACTGTTGTGTCCGGTGTCCTGGGATCCTGCTGCCGTCTACATTATTCATCGCAGCACCAGATTCATCCAGGGTGACTTACATCGCTCATCATTTACATGCTATCACCTATGAATTATTAAAATACTGAGTTGTGTGTCTGATGATCCATAAAGTATAGGGGCGAACTCCCTGAAGGGAAACATTGACTTAGGTCAGTCACAAGAAGCTAGACCCTGAATAAACATACGCTCGTGGTACGGAGTAGTCACATACAGTACAGTATATAGACCCGGGGCCTCATTACAGAAACCTCCTCGGTCTGAGATCCTGTCTTAACAAAAACAAAAAGTATCTGCATTTGTACTTCTGGCAAAATACATGTTTAATAATTAATCTAATTGCAGGAAAACTGTAAAAGCATAAAGAACACACAAACATATTACGCCTAAAATCTGAGTTTAAAAAAGTTGACTTTTTTATGCAGTCAGAACGGTGAAGATAAACAACACTGCGATCCTCCAGTCAGGGCTTTAAACACAACTTTGCATGTATCACAATATCACGGAAAAAAATAACAATAATCACAAAATCAGCAGCAGACACAGTTGAGGTTTTCCTGAGGTTTTTCTCATTCACACCCCTTCATGAATCAAAGCGTACATCACACATTGTGTAGCAAACTTGTGTTTTGTAACTATGGAGAAATAATGAAAGCGCTTGTGCTCTGTAAAGTTTTCTCTGAGTTTTGTGTCAGTCATCATGAATATGAACTAGTGCAAGAGTTCTTGAATCAAAATCAACTCGGTGAAATGTTTGTTTTTACATGAGAGGACTTTACAGAAAGCATCACGGGCACAGGCCTAGAAACTAGGGAATTAATGGTTTTGAAAAAAATATCTAATTGCAATTATTTTGAGTGGGGATGCTAATTTTTTACATCGTTATTCTCATTTTCATTTAAAACATATTGATATGGTGTGATTTTTGCAAGGATCTGAACCCAGCAAAGATGCTTTCTTGAAACGATGTGTAGGCCAGGACATTTCTGCAGCACGGTCGTCTGACACACATTTTGCATTCAGCACATAGTGCGCCTCCTGCAATTTGAAAATTGCTGCAGGCCATATTGTGCTTTCGATAAAATTTCGATTAATTGCTGCAGCCCCTGTAGAAACAGACATTTGTGGCTTGCGTGAATCTTTCTCTACCCCTCTCTCTCTCTCTCTGGTTGACTGTCCTTCCCTGTTGTTTCCCTTCTGTCTGTGGATTGTTATAATTGGGGGAAAAATTGAATTAGGGGTGAAATTGTCAACCGCGAAAAGCAAGCAGGAATCTGAACTAAGTGGCATGTTCTGACTGTCTGTGTCTATTGATCACTTTCACTCCATGTACCATGGATAGCACAGGTGGCAAACACAATAAACACGCATGCAGCCCAAGTACTGGGGCTGGACAATTTTCAAAATCTTATCAAAATTGCATTATGGCCTGCAATTTACAAATGGCAGGAAGTGCAATATTTGTTACAGGCAACGAAGATGAGAGTCATGATGTAAAAAGTATAATTTCTTCTTATATTACAAATCATATTGCAATGGCAATATGAGTCAAAATAACTGCCATTGGTTTTTTTTTAAAAATTGTCTAACCCTACCAAGTACCCAGCGTTGTGACAGCAACAACAACCGCAGAGCGAGCAACCTACACGCTGAAAATGATGAGTTAACATCTGGTCAATAACAGTCCAAACGTAAACAAATTAGCAGCTGTTACTTTTACTTTTATGGGGATTTAGCGCTCGCCTCCCCACGTGCAAATATTTCACACAACACTTGTCCCCCGACACTATTTTGCAGGGGCACCATCCCTGAATCGTCCAAGATGATTCTGATTGGTTTAAAGAAATACCAACAGAAACAGAACGATTGTGTGGAACTAGATTTTTCTCCGGTACTGTTGAGGTAGGTGTGGCTATATGAGACAAAAATGAGTGTGCAGTCAAGACGAGAGTCACAGAGGGAGACAGTAAAGTAGCAGTCACGTGCAGAGTGTCTGTACAATTAAGGCTGTTTGCCTGGTGAATAAATGCTACAACTCCTCGAGATCCAAGCCAAGTTCCTGTGTTTTGAACGCTGCTGGAGGGGATTAGCTCGGAAGCAGCAACAACTCTGAGACAGGCGCACTTAAGGTGACCTTTAATGTGGATCAGGCTCTTCTCATATAAGTGACAAGCTGCTCGTTTGCTCAAGAGACACCACAGC
>JAJHUR010116067.1:0-12189 GCA_027495735.1 Lutjanus campechanus | reverse complement strand
GCCTGAATGAATGTTTTTAAGTACAGCTTATTAGGAGTTAGTGCTGAAACAATCAGTCATTCAGATGATTAGTTTATTCACATTAACTATTTCTGTAACAAATTAAGCGATTAAACTCATTTATTAAGAAAAATGCCAAACTTTCTCTTGATTCTAGCTTCTCAGATGTGAGGATTTACTGCTTATTTCTCTTTTGTATCATTATAAATGGAATGTCTTTAATTTTTCACTGTTTCTTAACCTTTTATAGACAAATTATCTGCTTCTGTTCACAGACTGGGATGACATCCCCCCTGTGGCAGCCCAGGACATCATCAACGTCTTGAAGAAGGGCTACTTGGAGAAGAAGCGAAAAGGTATAGCAGCATCTAGATACCAGCCCTGGGTCAATTAGTTCTGTCGAGTAATGCTGATCATTTGTTTTAGTTGCTTGGAGTGCCAGAAGAGCGGTGTTGACTACATCTGAACAATTTTAACATCTTCAGGAAAATACTCTAATCAGTTTTTATCAAACATGGAGGAGAGCGACCATAAAAATTTTCTACAAGATATATATGACCAAATGTCCTTGTAATTATCCATTTCATCCATTTTCCCTGATCTTGGGGCCCTTCTTCCTCTAGATCACAGCTTCTTCGGCTCAGAGTGGCAAAAGAGATGGTGCGTTCTGAACAATGTAATATTCTACTACTTTGGGAGTGAAAAAGGTTCGTATGAAACAAAAAGAAACATTACATATTCAATAAATCGAGTCCGATAACATCCTACCATGTGTGCTCCTCCCTGCAGATAAACAGCAGAAGGGCTCCCTTTATATCAGTGACTACGATGTGCAGCTGGTGACCAACCTGAGAAAAGACTCCAAGAAAAATTGCTGTTTTGAGCTCTTCGCCCCTGGACGACGTTCTTTCCAGGTCTGTATCACCACACTTGTCCTTCTGTAAAATTTTCCTACTTTCTCTAATGTAAATATCTGTAATTTAAATTACAGCCTGACCAATACATCAGCTGATTTTAGATATTTTGGCATCTTAATATTTCAGAATTTAATAGAATAGAAAAGAGACCAAGAACAAATTATTTTTTCTAACTAATGTCCCACTCAGTACATATATTCATCAAAATAAAATAAAAAAACAAAACAAAAAAAAAGGCTCCCCCTAAAACACATACATTGTGTGAGTAGATTTGATCTGAAAAATAATTAATCAATTAATCAACTATTTTGACAGCTGGTAATTTTTTAAAACAGTTTCAATTTAATACTGATACAAGCAAATGAGACCAACATTGAGACGATCAGCTGTTTTTTATAGTTATTCTTATGGCCTTGCACCTTTTTGGATTCTCCTTTAAATCAGATGAAACAAGCCCGTGTTAATATTTTTCCAGGCAAAGGTACAGTTAGTATGTTAGCCAGTTGAAGGAAGCAGGAGAATATTTTTATTTCCACGATTTTATTTTTTGGCATTACATTTTGTGGTTATAGTGGTGGAAACACTACCGCTTTTGTCCAAAGGGGCGTCCAAAATCAACAAAATATTAAAAGTCCTTGTGGTGGCTTTAAGTAAAGCTGCCAAACTGGACTTAAAGCTGGGCATACACTGTGCAATTTTACTATTCTGTTTGTTCTTTTTGGCACTTTGGCACACAGGATAGCACAAACAATAGCAATAAGTTTCTGCCTTGTTAGCATTATTACTTGCAAACAAACTTCTGCCTGCTGACGGGCCTTTTTATTTAGATTTTTACACAAACAGTTTGAGCGTTCAGGGCGTGGCTTGACAGTTGCACTGTGCAGTATGAGCACAAAGTAATTAACTCATTAATTGAGAAAATAATCATCAAATTAAAGGATAATTGAAACAATTGTTAGATTATGCTTCTTTAAATAGATATTGCTCAGTTGGTAGAGCCTGTGCCCCATGTACAGAGGTTGTGAGTCCTCTGCAGCAGCCGTGGTTCAATCCTAGCGTCCTGTCCTCACTTAGTCTGTCCTTTCTCAATAAACAAATAAAAATGCTCAGAATTTTTTATTTAAAAAAAAATCCAGCATCAGTTGGACTTTAATGTAAATCCATTTGGAAAACATTTTGTTCACATGTCTGAATGGCACCATTTTCTCAGTCATTAAGAATTTATTTATGTCTTAATTAAATATTTTAGAGACGGATTATTTTAGATCTGGTAACTTCATAGCCATTACAGTAAGGCATTTTTTATATTTGCTCTTTTTCTTCCTTATGAGACAGCTAGGAAGAGAGTTGGTTTATGCCTCAAAGATTATAAATCAGGACTTTTATTTCCATATAAATGCACCTTTAGATGTGATGATAATTGCAGGATTATTGCCTCTTTCTCACCAGTTCGCTGCCAGCAGTCCTCAAGAGGCCAAAGAGTGGGTCGACCAAATCAAGATTGTACTTAGAGGTAAGCAAGCATTTCTTTGCACTATTTTTACGGTGCCTATTGTGTGCGCTGTTCTTTATCGCTTCGTTGCTTCTCCTAAGGTTTCTCCCTTTTTTGTTTCATTTTTGTGTTTGTGTCCTTATCTGAGTCATGGGTGTCATATGTTCAGATTGTAAAGCCCTCTGAGACAGATTGATATGGGGCTATATAAATAAAATTGACTTAAGATGACTTTTTAAAAGCCACATAGGTTAATTGGAAAATACAGTTAAAGCAGTATAAACCTTCCAAACCTTCTTTTTTCTCAATTTTCTACTAAAGTTTGCTTGTGCTTCCGAGGGGCAGAAAGGTCAGAAGTGAAAGGGAGCCCTTTATCATCTCTGACTCAGAGGAAAACCACCCGATCCATCAACAACTGCACACGAGTCCTGAATCTCCTCATTCGACTTGTCACCCACCATGTCATGTGCACCATCATGTAGCTCTAGTTCTCCTCCACCCCCCAACCACTCCTCCCCTAACCCTCCTACCGAATTCCAACTTACAGGAAATTGATTGGTAGATGTTCTGGTTATCCTCCAGTGACATTGATTTCTGCTTGGCCGCTGGTGTACGGTCGAGGACCTGATACCCTGTGTTGCAGTGGCCAGTCGCCTGCAATGAGACGGCTCCTCCATCTGAGCGAGCAGTCGTGCCTGGTCTACTCTAAAATGGGCTCGGGCCGGGCCACTGATTTGCGGGAAGTAACAGACACTCTGCAGTTTGTCTTACTTCCTTCCAGCCCAGTTTTACTACGAGATGCAGTCTGATCCAGAACATGCAGATAATTTTTTACCCTCCAGAAATTTCCTGAGAACAAGGCTGACTTTCCTGATTATTTTTGGCATTTTGCTTTTATTTGATAGTGATGATAGAGATGCAGATAAGAAATGCGAGGAGAGAGAGAGGTATGACACACACTAAAAGATGTGATTATATCTGGAATGCATCTTAATCAGTAGGCGAAGCAGTGCAGCTTTACAGCACATTTCAAACACAGAGGCAATTCCAAGTGCTTTACATAGGCAAAGAAAAACATTAGAACAACATTCAAAAACAATAAGCAATAAAGTCCAGAATAAAATCAATTAAGATTAGTTTTTATATAATTATATATACATAAAATAAATTGTGTAAAACTGTATAAAATGCAAATGTAATAGCCAAGAAATACAGTCACAGTGCAGTACTTGTAAGTTGCTGAAAATGCAACAAAGTAACTAAGTGAAGCAGAGAAACCAGTCAATCAAAAGCACAGGGAATTCGTTTTTAATTTAGATTTGCAAGTGGATTAAGTTGGGGCACATTAGTGCTGCAGGGATTGTGTGTTTTTGCAGGCAACCTGGAAGTTGAGTGGATTTTGGATTAGTGCAGAAAATAAGCAAAGTAAAGCAAAAGTTTGATACTTACAACAACTGTTGTCTCATTTAGCCACTTAGCAGCTGTTTTTTTTCACAACATAGAAGCTTCAAAATTCACAAGTGGGATATTTACTGATGAATTTTATGTGGTAGACCAAAATGTGAAAATCTTTTAAACTCATGTTAACTTTTTTTCAGGTATAACCAAAAACCCATCAAAAAAAAAAACCTCACACAAATGCTAGCTCAGTATCTCAGGTTTTAGGACTCCTTCCTGCAGGTTTCTGTTTGGCTCCCACTGTGTGCAGCATCAGAGCTAAAAGCAGCTTCACCCTGACTCAAGTTTCTACCAGCTAACAGCTCCTTAAACGTCTAAAGGGCCCTACTGGCTTAATATTCTTGAAGGAGATCAGACTTGTATTTTTTGCTTTAGATTGTTTGAGTGATTAATAAACTCACAGTCACTACACCTTGTGTTTTAAGGTGTGGCTAAGTCCTAGACTTTAGCCTCTACTGGCTGCTCCTATTAGTTTAGATGTGTGCTTGGAAAAACAATATCCACTCTTTACGAATACTTATAGAATAATGTGTTTAATTTCTTACTTGTGTCCATGTTACATAGTGCCAGGACACATCAGGCTGCAAACAAGGTCAACAATGACTCTTTCTGTGTTGAATTTTTTGATCCAGGGACACTTTATATAACTTTATTAGGCTGAGCGGGAGAAACACACACCATACCGCAGAAGTAAACCTGGAAGCTAGAAACTTTTTTGACGTATATGCCAGGCAAGCAATTATTATTGGACTGAATCTGCACCATCTTTGGGTCTGGTATCCAGTCTTTAATACATCGTTGGTGATAACTGGCATCAGCTTAAATTTCTTGTGGCCAGCCTCAGGCTTTACCATACACCTCTTAGTGCTCAGAGGTATACTTCATGGCTACTGCACTAGGCCAACAACAATCAAAAATTTCCTATTTTAATGATGAACAGCAGATATAGGGGGCAAGATGAAGAAGATGTGGGAGTAGGGGGCTGTAAGAGCTGGATCTAAAACTAACTGAAAGGAGTTGACAGCAAATGATAAGAAATTGTTTATTTTTTTTATCATTTATTAGTTTTTATTTGTTGGTTCTGGCTTCTCAGATGTGTGGATTTGCTGCATTTTATATCATTGTACATTAACTATATTTTAGGTTTGAACTGTTATTAAGATAAAACAAGTAATTTAAACACATTACTTTTAGCTCTCGATGTAATGGGCATTTTTCACTCTAACATACACAGAAATTAATTACTTGATCAAAAAAAATTATGAACACATTAATAGATGATCAAAATGATCGTTATTTGCAGCCAGAGCCTCCACTGCTGCTGTGTGGCACGTGTCCTCGCCTGTTGTGCAGTCAGCACCGCCCGAGCATTTCTCTTACTTTACCCTTTAATGCATGTGTGTGTCTTTTGTGCCACGCTGTGCTTTATCTTGACGCTAACGCCGCCCATCACGCTGTCTCTCCTTCCCTCATAGATCTCAGCTCCACCACCATCCCTGTCGATGACGAAGAGGAGGAGGAAGATGAGACCTATGATGACATTGAGGGGATGACCGCCGGCCCTCCCCCGCCTCGACCCGGCGGTGCTGCCCAGGCCTCTGTGAGCGGCAAATGGGGAGGAGGGCAGGAGACGGGGGAGGTCAACGAGGAGGACGAGGATATCTACGAGTTGCTGCCAGGTATGAGGATGTGGTTACCTCGCATGCAGAGACGCTTCGCCCACACACACACACACACACACACAGACACAAACGCTCATGATACTCAGTCAGACAAATAGACACAGTCGCTCTGCCTCACACACACTCCAGCCCTAAGGGATTTTTGCAACAAGAAATATTTGTGATGATCTCCCCTGGCTGTGAAATTTGTGTTGCCAGGTGCCTCCCTATCACCATGACACCCAGACTGATCACTCATTTTAAATCAAGCAACACTAATAAGCTTGTCAGAGCTTAGGTGGCTGCAGAGACACACACAAGGAAGGCAGGAAGGGAAGATTCTGTGACACTACTTTACAATAAGACTACAAATTAGGCTCTTAATTAGGTTGTAAACACTTTATAAATCATTAATAAGCTGTTGCAACACATTAAATAAAAAGGGTAACAGTAGTTTTCTAAATAGTGAGCCCACATTTATCTGTACAGTTCAGCCTGAGATCTCATTGCTCACTTTGCTTACTTTGTCTTCTCTATCAGCAGCATTTATACCTGTCAGCTTCATCACATATTTGTTAACGGTGCTTAAAACAAAGTTCAGCCTCATTAGATGCCAGCAAACATCTATTTTGAGAGCAGAGACCTTTGTCACGTAGTGATCTCTTTAGCCAGGACAGCATGTGTGCATGTTGGTGCATGTGCATGTTCGTACCTGTACGCGTGCATGTTCAAGCGTGTGTGCATGCGTGCTTGTGCGTGCGAGTCCCTCTCAGTCTTCCCTGTTTCCATTTTCAAATATGGCGGCCTGGGGAGTAACTTTATTTACTTTTTCATGTTACTGCTTAACAATAAACTAAAATATCTTTCTGAAACCAGAGAAATAGGTGATGCAGTCACAGAATCTCGATCCATTTTTGATCAACACCACTTAGTTTGACAGTTTCAGGAGTCTGTTGGAAATGATCGCGTCTAGAAGGGAACCTTGAATTTGGTACATGTCGTTTGTTCATTGTGCGCATTGTAAAAACTAATTATGTTTTCTAATGTGGTAACACTGTAGTTTAACATCTGGGTAGGTTTAGATACAGAAAGCACCTGGTTATGGTTAGAGAAAGATCATAGTTTGGATTAAAAAGATCACTCTTGCAGGATCTTTTGCCAGTCTGGGGTTCCCTCCTAGACACAAGAGCCAAAATGGCCGCTGCCTGGTCACAATTTTCCTTGTTTTACCACTAAACAGTCACTAAAATATGTCTCTGAAAACTTTTTAAGCGAGGAATAGGCAATCCAGTATCAGAATCTTGATTTATGTTTGATCAGCACTTCCTATTTTGACAGTTTGATTACAGGTTTGGGAGCAGTGTGAGTTCAGACAGCACCCCCACCCCCCTCACCTCCCCAATTAATAATCTAATTATAGACCAATTTTAAAGCATTAAGTGAATAAGGCTATTCTTACTGTAAAGTGGTTCCAGTTCTCCTTACATTGGCTAAAAGTCAGCTTCCTCTGGTCTCACTGAGAACTATCTGTTGAGAAACAGTTCTGTTGTTGAAATCAGCGAGAGCCGTGTAGCTCCGAATGCTCTGTCATAGAACGTCCAATTAGCTAATGTTGCCAGGCAACAAATAGCCCACAATTCAATCCACTAAGCAGAGTTTTGGCAAAAATTGCCTAGCAACAGCAATTTAGTTGAAAGGAAGTAAAAACTGCATCTCTCAAGGCTTAAAATAGTTCTGGAGCTCTTAACGTCACATCTTTAATAGAAATTAGAGTTTGATTGAGAACGTTACGAGACGCCAGAACAGAGCGTGTGAGTCCCTACTGAGGGTGGGGTAGGGGTGGGGGGTGCAGTCCCATGTGTCAGGGTGGCTACAAGATCCCGAGAAGGACAAAAGGGGTGATCTGATCTTCTCAGGGCCCTCGTCCATCACTCTTTCTATTAAATAAGATACATCAAGATTCTGTTTCACTCAGTGAGTACATTACCTTTGCCAAAATCACTGGTGAGAGGGAGATCACTCTTCAGACTGTCACGCCGGCGTTCAAAGCCATCTGGGAAGAGGTACAGACCCTGACCACAGATGGCATATCGAATGACGGGCTCTTTCGTTCACTTTCTCACCCCTTCACTTATCAATCATTCTGCACCTCGCTTTGCTCACTTACAGCCTCTACACAGTGATTAGATACTGTTAAAGGGATAGTTGGGATTTTTTTAAGTGTGGTTGTACAACTTATCGACGGTCAGTGTATTAGCTACAGTAGATGGCAGTTGGCACGACTCTAGTTTGGAGAAGCCAAGAGGAATAGCATGGAAGCTAAGCAACGTACTGCTGTGGACAGGGTCAGCAGCAAAACTTCTTTAGCCACCTAAAAAAAATATCAGTTTAAGAGTATGCTGTATTGAGAATATTTCACTGCTTTACTTTGTCATCTGACAGCCGTTTCTGGCAGGAAACTGCTGTTAAATAAGTCAAATATTGGTCTCTCCAACCCAGCCAAACTCCATGGGTGAAACTGGTAATTTTACACTGCAGAACCTGGAAGTTGCTGGTCTACCGCTGCCTCAGTTTATTAGTTTGTTTGTGTCACTGTGTGACTTCGATGAATCCAAATCAACGTTTTAAAGCACCAAAGTCAAACAATAACACAAACAGACTAACTGATCGAGGCAGCATTTGACGAGCAGCTCCTCAGTTCTGCGAGTAAAAAGTAGTGATTTTGCCAAAGGAGTCTGGTGGCTTGGGAGAGAGTGATATTCAGCATGTATAACAGCAGTTTCCCATTGGAAGAGGCTGTCTGATGGCAAGATAAAAAGGTGAAAATATTCTAAATATAGCACACAGTTAAACTAATATTGATTTATTTCTGTGGTGATTAAAATACATACCCCTGCTGTTAATACACTGACTAATTACCTCATACAACCCCACTTCAAAAAAACCCCAAACTATCCCTTTAATTTATTCCATTTTTATTGCCATTTCCAATAATCATGATGATAAGGAAAGAATCTTCCCTTCTTAGCAAATATTTCTGAACAGCAGTCTTTACAATGACTGTGTTTTGTTTTACTTTACTTCAGTCATTGCTCACATGAATGCTGAATATTTCATTGAAGTTGCTATCGTTAAATATCTGGAGAATATTTGTAAAATTGCACCCTTGTCAGATACATCTTGCACGTGTAGTAGCCAAGCTAGCGAAGAAATGTCGAGCATCATTTTCTCTGTGATGAGCTCCCTCGGTTTTGTCAGAGCAAAACTCTGAACATGGCTCGGTTTGCAGGCAGATTGCAGAGCGATGGCGGTATTGGCTCTGGTGCTGATGACTGATTTTATTGACTGGAAAATTAAATCACTTTGATATAGAAACCGTTGGCCCATAGCGGTGGCCTCTCGACTGAAGGATGCTCTTCTGCACAGCAGCTGAAGAGTGCTGAACAAATGTTTGGACCCTCTGCAAACAACATTTAAAATCTCTTTTTTTTTCTTATATGGTGTGGTAACAAAGCCATAAAATCCAATAATATCTTTTGCATTTCAAAGAAAATTTTGTGCCGTTTGTGTGTGTTTATTTGTTTCCTTGTAAGTGTGTGTGGGGAAAAAAATAGAAAAAAAGGATGCACATAAGAAACCTTCCACATCCAAATGCCAACTGTGCACTTGACCACAAATATGCATGTGTATATACAGTATGTGTGTGTGTGTCCCTGTGTGTATGTGTGTGTGTCTTCCCTCCCGGTCTTCCTGGAAGCAGAGGCGCAGGTTGTGCTGGAAGGTGGATAGTGTTGCTGGGTTGTGGCGTTGCTGTCAGCCCGCTGCTGTTAAGGATGGATGTGGGAGACAGAGGGCAGGCATATCACTGTGTCACCTCTCAGACCACCGGGTGCCACGCCCCGCAGTCAATGACACGTCCGCCTCCGCGTGCCTTTAAGACAGCCTCTTTTTCTTTTAACTTTTCCTGCCTGGGTCTCTAATAAATTTGAACACATTGATCCTCATCGGGGAGTTCAGCCTGGTTAAAGAAAATAAGACATCTTGTGTCATGCAAAGATCAATTTTGTTTATTTTATTTTTTTATTATGCTTTTTTTAACTACACATTTATACTTAAAAGGCTTAATATGCAACATTTTCTTAAATACAAACAACGTATAGACCCACATAAACATAACTCCTTTAAATCATAACTCATGACCTTCTATTTTCTTACTGTCTCATCTTTTACTGTGCTTGGGGCATTTATGTCACTTTAGCCTGGTCAATACAGTGTGCAGGTCTTGATGTTGGGACTCTATAAAAATGTAGCATCCAACGGTTCCATCACGTTCTCTGTCTCCTCTGCTTTCTGTCTGTGAGAGCTGCAGAAAAAGTTTCACAGACAAGCGGAGCAGACTGAGGATCCCTTCGACTTTATTCACACAAAATCTGCCTTTGTGCGGAGGCGTTGGCGTGTTTATTTTTGCTGTCAATTGTTAAGCCAGGGAGGAGATGCTAACTTTGAATGGTGTGTTTACAAGCAATGTTGCATATTTTACTTTTAATGTGTGAGACAAAAAGAAACCTGATAAATAGGTGTTACTAGGGATGCACAGTAATATCAGCACGTCATTTGTATTGACCATGAAAGTGTGAAATAAAATATTGCTATCAGCCCAAAATGAACATTTCTGCGGGTATGACAGGCCAGTAAGACAACATGCGCATGTGACTCAAGTCTGTCGTGTCTGTATGTTATGTGCCCCGAAACGGATAGCCAAGTTACTATTTTCAATGCTACCTCAGCGTCAGTCATGCTCGGAGAAGCCAAATCGCATTCCTTCAACAGTACAAACTTTATTTCCAGTCTTAACAGCCATCATGCAGAGGTACAAACAAAAGTGCGAACATTCTTTTCTGAATTCTGCTCTAAGCATGAAAGTAAAAGTTGCCCTCTAAAGGACATTTCTACCAGCTGTTTCTGTGCAAAGCTAACTGAACCTCACATTTTCTCCGGTCTTTCTCCTGTTTTGCCTTCTTACGTCTTTTTCCTCAGTTTTGTTCCATCTGTTTAGTTGTTCTTGATCTTGGGAATTTGTCACGCAGTGATGCAAAATGAAAATAGTCAGTAATTCCCCTCAAATGAATTAAAACTAAAGTAACTCACCTGTTTTGAAAATGCAAGTAGTAGAAAGTACAGATATTTGTGTTAAAATGTAGAGAGTAAAAGTAAAAGGTTGTCAGAAAAATACTCAAATAAAATACTGATGTTTGAAAACTCTACTTAAGTGCAGTAACAAAGTATGTGTACTTTACTTCTTACCTCTGCCGTCATCCCGAAAACTGCAACAAATTTGTGAAGAACAAAGAAAAACACACCAGTAAAAAACAACTTGTCAGCAGTAGAAAAAATATCGGCATTCCAAAGTATTTATTTGAGTACATTTTTTATCATTATGTTGTTGTTGAACAATGAAATAAAGATGTTTGTATCTTGTATCTAGATTCTTCCTGTTCATAAATGTTAAGTTATATGAGGATAAATCAAGAATAAGTCACACAAATATAATTTTGTTGTGTTTTTGTTTGTTTAGAAGAGGATTCAGATCCAGTGGAAGAGAGCGCTGAGAGGAACAACAAGTCAGGTCAGGACCCCATCACAGTCTTCTACTAATAACGAGAGCAGCTTTAATGGTTCACAGTGGGAGAAGAGCATTTCCTTGTTCTTTTATTTAAACTTGTTCTCTGCATCTCCTCTCAGCTTGGTCATCAGATTACGCTAACTACTACCAGGGGTTGTGGGACTGCCAGGCCGACGAGCCGGACGAGCTGAACTTCCAGAGAGGAGATCTCATCTACATCGTTAGCAAGGTCAGCATCACCATCAGCAGAAATAATCCAAGAAGGTTATTTAAATTTCACTCAGAATTCTGTGGTTTCTATCTGGACACACTCCTTCTCCCAGTCAGCTGTAATGGGAGATCACTGTTCTGCCATTCACCTCTAATGGGAGCCATTCTTGATTGCACCCTTGACTCGTTGACACAATTACAGGAGCGATTACAGTAGTTTAAAATGAGTAAAATGCGATGCAGACGTGTAGAATGTGTAATTATTTAAGGGTTAAACAACATCAACTCCAGTAATCACTTTGTCCTCATTTACTTTCTGAACATGCTGATATCCCCAACATCTAAATTCCTCCGTTAGCGAGCACCCGTATCTCGATGCAGCAGCGAAGCACCAACAGTGGCATTGTCTTTCTCCCAGGCCACTAGGGTGAAGTGCCATTCAGGGCGCTGCGTAATGGTGCTGTTGTTCATTATAGAGCTTCTATCACAGGGGTTAATTGAGTAGGCAGCCATGCGAAGCTCTTCCTTTCTGTTTGACATAAACTGCAGGTGAAGCCATCCTGCATCTCAGCTCTTTTCCCTCAATCTATTTCCTCGTGTTTTATGGCCATCTTGTAGTTACATGCAGAGTATCTACCAGTGAAAAGCCACCCTACTGGAAATCAATGGCTTGTAATTTGGGCACTTTTACTCTGCTGCGTACAGGGACTTGTTCCCAGACCGTCGCTATTGGTCGGTTTGAAATTGAATCATCATGTTCTGTGTTTAGGCTAAATTATCTGAAGAGCAGACGCAGGAAGAGATTGCAGTATATTCAGCTTTTTTTTT
>JAJHUR010116065.1:33210-45165 GCA_027495735.1 Lutjanus campechanus | reverse complement strand
ACTGCATTATACATCTTATTAAATGTCAGTGTCCTTGCCAACAGTTATTATTTAGTCAATGTGTTGCACTGCTGTGGGTTTGCTCTTGTGGTCCAGATCATATTATATCATATTAGATTCAACTTTATTGTCATTGCACAGACTACTGAGACAATGAGATGCAGTTAAGCATCTAACCAGAAGTGCAAAAAGCAGTAAATTGCAGAGTAATATACATTAGTAATAGAGGCAGGCGATATAACCTAAAAATTTCTATGATGGATTTTTTTGTTTGTGTTTTTTTTTTATTTTTATGGAGACAGTATTATATCATGGTATTCTAAAATAATAAAGGATATGTCTCTCAAAACATGACTCTGTCTCTTTTCCCACTACTAGCAATATAAGGGAACATGTCTTTTGGGGAAAAAATGGATGTGTTTACTGGCTTCAAACTGGAATGAAAATGAGGTATAGGCCTACATGTGTTTGGGAGGAGTAGCTTGCTCCATAATGTAGGCTAATTAGTATACGTAAATGTGATCCATTCTCAGAGTTAGATGAAGGCTGGATGTCTATCAGTACATTTACATACAGCAGCAACAGACACAGGGATCACAGAGCAAAAGGGGCTGTCTGTCAAAAGCAAAACCAGCTGAGCTTGTGTTGCGATATGATCTTCCACAAAAAGCAAACCTGCTTCAAATGAGGCTCACGGTTCACACATTTTCTCTTGACTGTCCCTCAATATTACAACATTAACGTTAGTCCAACATCGTCTCAGCTTGTGGGAATACAGTACAACAGATACTAGCCACAGCCTTACAGCATGTTAACACCAAGTACAACAGGTTCACCTGCAAACTAAAGACTGAAGCAACATAAAGATGGTGAAACTTACAGCTTCCAAGTTTGAAGTCAGTATTGATCGATCCTTGAGTTTCAGTTTTGAAGCAAAGCTTGCTTTACCCTGGCCCTGGTTGAGAAAGCAGTCAGAAGGTAAAGTTAGCTCACACACAAGAGTTTTCCAGTTTGTTGTGGGGACATTGCCATTAGAAATAAAGTTAATCCACTGGATCGTCACTTCCTGGGATGATGGGAATTAATGAATGAATATTTTGTTTTTGTGTCTGGTCATTTTCAGGACTCATCCCTCATGGGATTATTCAGACACATTAAGTACAAACAAAACATTCTGGCATGTTAACCCATCATCACTCGAACAGCACAATACATCAACATAGACATAAACATCATCCCAACATGAATATGATCTCTCTCTAAAATTGCTCCAGAGACACAAGCTCAGCCCCATGAATACAAAACAGCTCAGCGCTGTATTTTGAACTGAATAGTTGATCTGTTTCATAAACCAGTAATCTAGCTTGTATAAAAATAAAATAAAATCGGAGGAATTGGTCTATCATAAGTTACTTTTCTCCTCTGTTCCCATGCTTTAAAAATAAATTCAGAAACAATACTGCAAATTCCATATTATTTGTCAACATCACACCGTCACCAGTATAGCAGACACCCCTAATGGGTATATAAATGAAAAGCGGGGGGTAAATATGAATTCTAGAGATATATAGCTACAGTTGCATCTCTGGCCACAATATCAGTTGTAAAACCGAGCAACCTTCATCAATGTAGAGGTGGGGAAATTATTAAATATGCATTACATCTGAGCTTTGAAGTTCAATTATAATCAGTGTTTACCTGTGTCAAGTTTGAATCCAATCAAGGAGCTTTGAAAAAAGCTTGTTATTTTAATTCTGTGATTCATTCTGTACTTCCGCAGCCACAGGAATGTGTGTGTGCATGTTTGTTTTGTCTTTGTTGTCCTGCTGGGAACACCAAGGACAGGTCTGCAGCTCCTAAATCCCAGAGGGACAGGGTTGCTTTCCTTAGTTAAAACATTGATGAACTGCTTTTACCCCTGTTCCTAAAAATGGGGCCAAAAGTTCACCAATCTGAGAGTTTTAGGCCAGTAAGGACTAGTTTCTTACCATTGGATGCTCCATGAATACAGACCTAGAGCTTAAATTAATCTGTATGAGGGGAGTTGAACAGTTGCATCATTATCCCCAAAAAACAGATATGTGCAGGATTAACTTCCATGAAACTCAATTGGTTCAGGGTTTTCTGAATAATTTACTGTAAGCATGTGAAGTAGACATGGCTCACTTCACAGATTTATTTTATTGCTGGTCATTAACCTAACCGTCACCTTGCACATTTGAATTGAAATGAAAATGATACCTTCAAGTATCTCGCCTAACCTTGTAGACTTGCAATTGTCACCTGACAAAACTAGCCCATGGCACTTCATCAAGTGAGCATGAGAAATGACTGCGTGCTGTAAACAGGGATTTGCGGATTAACTCTCCTTTATGTGGGAAGATAAAAGACAGGCTGGATTAGAAGAGAAACGATTAATGTTGAGTTGTGCATGGACAAAGACCAATAAATATTCAGTTATAATCCTCCAGTCTATAATCAAGATGACAAACACAAAACCTGAAGTTGGAGGTGGAGGCAGAAGAGGAGGGGAAACATCAATATAAATCAAGCCACACACAATACCGGATTTGTGTGTGTTTGTTCTTATATGATTTATGATTCTGGGATATAATTTGATTGTAAGACCTTAAGAGTGAGGATCATTTTGCAGAAAAGGACATTCTGACCAGTCCTCCATCAAGAGGCCATTTAAGGGATCGGATGCGGTTTCATTCTGCTGAGGGAATAGTTTGACCTTGGGGATGAAACGATTACTGGTTTCATTATAAACCACTGTAAAATTCCTGATGGTTAGTGTCATTGTTGCAAGTTTTAATTAGAATTAAAACTGTGTTCAACTACAGCGCTTTGAAAAAGTCATGGTCTGTCCATCATCAACTACATCAGCAACAGTCTCCGAGAAGCGGGTGTAGCTAGAATTGCGTCAGTGGAAAGATCGACATTGCAAAGTAGATGATGGCATTTCAAATTGTTGAGATGTTTACAGTACAAACATATAAAACTATACTGTGTTATATCCATTTGACATTTTGGGGGCATTTTTCTTTGTTGTCTTGTTAAGAGTCAGGTGAGAAGATCAACACCACTCTCTTATCTGTTCTCTTATTATGAAGCTACAGCAAGGAGGTGATTAGCTTAGCTTAGCATAAAGACTGGAAGCAGGGGGATACAGCTAGCTTGGCTCTGTACATATAAAAAAAAACCAGCATCTCTAAAGCAAAATAATTAGCACTTTATTTTAAGCATGTTACTGGTGCCTAATTTATCTGTCAGTTAAACAGAAATCATAATTTAGACTAGTTGACTGGTCTAAAAGTAAGATAACACACAGAAAACAGTCAAAATTTAGCAGAGTTTATTAATTAATAAGGTTAAACATTGTCTGAATAAATATCACCTGTATTAAGCTCCATTTCAAACCATTAATTACATTATTCAGTAATCACATCATATTTTAAATGCTGCTGAAGTGTGTGGTGTTTTGTGTCTTGCTTTACGAACAATGGGCATTATACTACACAGCAGCTGCCACACAGTGTGGCTAATGTTAGCGGTTAGCTGTCTTTCCTTGCAGGTTAACATCCACATGCCTGATATAAACCAGCAAGTAGACCTATTTTAAGTGCTGACTTGCGAGGGGTAGCAGTGTTTAATCATTTAATCAACAAATCACACACATCCATACTTTACATCTTGTTTGTTTAATTTGTACAAGAACCAAACTGACAAGATTTAAATGCACATGAGCCCATTTCCCATAATGTCAGACCTTTCACTTAATGATGTTCCTTAAAGCATAGTATTACAGACGTGGGCTGTAATTTTATTGTAATAAAGTGAAGTGTCAAATGATCCTCACTTATTCCCAGAAGTACATGCAGTACATTACTTTAAAAAGCCAGTCAGGAACTTGTTTTCTACCTTGAACTTTCATTCAAGTCGGTGTGTAAATGTGGTGTGTGTGTGAGAGAGAGAGAGAGAGAGAGAGAGAGGGAGTCAAATGAAAAACGCAGCCTGTAATTGATTATATTAGTTTAACTTTGTAAGCCTATCAGTTATACTCATTACTAATTTACATCATTCATTAATGTATTCATTGCCTTAAAGGAAGAAATATCAAATCGTAGCCCCTTTATTTATTTGTTGTGATTCTGATTACATACCTCAGTGGTTATGCCAGAGGCACCACACATATAAATGTGAGCATGTGCATAATGTAGGACAGTAACAAACACATTTATTTATAAACCATGAAAGGTAGACTATTGTTAGTTGTATGGTGAGTCGTCAGTCGTTGTCACAGGATTTAAGGAAGGGGGGTGCAAGAGGCAACAGAGCACTGAGAATGTAAAAGAAAAATAAAGCAGAGGGACATTACATGGGAATGATTTTAACACACTCAAGTATAGTTTTTACAAGCTGAGTCATACATTCACATGTAGTCTGACTAATGAGAAAGGAGGGCAGAGAAATATTCTGCAAACCAGCTGAGCCGAGCTGGTATGTTGCTGAATTGAGCTGTAAACTCTTGTGATACAGTCGTTACAGGGACATTGGTGACATTGTACTGGGCAGCAAATTGAAACAAATGAAACGGCTTTAATGAATGCATTGGTCTGGTCTGTTTATAAATGAGAGCAGGGGTGATTCAAGAAGCTAATAAAGAAGGCGCGGGAACAAAAAACAGGATATTATTGCCACACTTTCCAGGGGTGAAGTACTGTACTCCGATCATGAAAGTGTGGCATTGATGAAGAGATATTTTGTTCTTATCGTCCAAGATTTATTCTGAGCTATTTGGCCAAGACAAAGCAAGAGGCAAGCTCATCCTCTGAATACCAAAGAGGGGAGTAAAATGAGGATAGATAACCAATTAGTGAGATGGGGAGAGAGAGCAAAAGTCTCCAAAGACTGTTTACTGGGGCGCCGAGGATTCCTCCTGCCTCCAAATTGCAAGTAATGCGGAGGAGACGGTCCAAAACATGTTCATAGATGTTGCTGCTATGGACCCCTGCTGGCACAAAACAATCCCTTGCTGGTAAAGATTAGGTTTCATTGGAGAATTGAATATCAGACTTGCTTCTTGTTTGCTTTTCTGTTTATCCTCCCTTCCCCATCCATCCTCTGCCCTCTCTGCCTTTGTGATTCACAAGTTGACCCACATGACATAATAATAGTTGTCTGGGGGGAAAAAATAGATCTCTTTGGTCGCTCTCAAATTGGAAATACATCTGCAACATCAAGCTAGAATCTGCATGGAGTTGTTCTAATGAGGCTGAATCATGCTGCAATACATTTCCTCATCCTTCAGTCTGTTTCTGTGCAACTGAATCAATCTTCAGGAAAATTGAGGTGGAATTGCATGTGTGTGTGTAGGGTTGCGTGTTTGCTCTTTTGCGAATGCTTGCACGTGTGTACTGTGAAATTAACAGCTGTGGGCTATGATCATCCACAGTCCAAACAGACAAAAAAGAAAATCGAGCACATGAAGGAGGAAAAAAAAAAGGGAAAAAGAGGCTTCAGTGGTGCTTTGACTTTTCTGCCTCAAAGCCAGTGACCCCAATCCCAGTCGCCAAAAGATGGGAAACACATCAGTCATAGCGCCTCTCATTTGTAAGTCCTCATTATCCCTAATTCACTTTAAATTTTCCCTCACCCTGGACACCACCACCGGTGCCATTTCTGGCTGTATTGATAATGCCAGATTGCAGTCAGTCACGGTGATATTAAAACACAGTCCCTAAACTGCTCTTTAGTGACCTTTTATGTTGTCAGAGAGTTTGACATTTTGTTGCGATGAACCAGAAGTGGCTGTGGAATGGCAGCATTGACACGGCAAATGCAAATGACATGTGAAGACAGTGATGTGCTGTAAGTGACAGGTATGGATATGATCCCCCTGCTGTAAAGGACAGCAGAGGCCTAAAGGAGCATGTGTGGGGAAAAATAGGAGGAACATGCAGAAGAGGGGAGGGAGGGAATCATGGCTGTCATTGATATTGGTAGTGCTGGGCGTGAGAGTGATGGTATTTGAGAATCGCTCAGGCGTCAGGCCGTTCACCTCTAATGTCGGAGATGATTGCACACTAATTGAAGTAGTCTAGTGCTGCTGCTAATCATGGTTAAAGAGTCCGCCCTTTTATCACCTTGGGCTGGATGTCATGGACTTGATGACCCAGGCACCTTTAAATCAAGCTGCACAAGTGAAAAAAAATGTCAGACGGCATGATACAATGAGGCAATCTACCCCTCTCAAGGGCATTTGGCTTTCAGTCAATTTTAGTCTTTCATGCAGGGTATTATAGTGGGTTATTCAGCTGAAATATATAGTATTATTAAAATACCAATGTAATATAAATGGTTCATATTTAGCATGGCGAGCCCTGTAGGCAGTATTATTAATAGTGAAACTCAGCACATTATTCAATTAATAACTGTTTTAGTCTATAAAATGTCAAATAGTAGTGAAAAATGTGCATCACAATTTTGTCTCTTAGTTTTACGTCATATAAGACAAAGAAAATAAGCAAAACCACACAGCTGTTTGCTAATTTTACTTGAAAACCATTTGGGGCTGCAACTAATGATTGTCATTGTGGATGAATAGTAAAATGTCCATCACAATTTCCCAGAGCCCAAGGCACCGTCTTCAAATGATTTGTTTTGTACAACCAACAATCCAGAATCGAGAGATATTCAGTTTACTTTCATGCAAGACAAAGAAAAGGCAGCAAATCATCACATTCAAGTGGCTGGAATCAGGGAATGTTTAGTTTGAATTACTCAAATAATCAATGGATTTTCAAACTAGTTAAAGATGCCTTCTTTGTCTCCTGACTAATAAATTGATTGACTAACAGTTGCAGCTCTACAAACAATCAATTATCAAAATAGTCGTCACTTAAAAGGGCATTGATTTGTACAATTATCAGTTTACTTGTCATGAGGAGAACTACTCAAGTTGAAAACCAGTTGCTCAACGTTCCCTTTGGCTCTGAAGGAGTTTTCTGATGTCTGAGAAAATCACCCTGATGATCAGTGAGACCTCAGATTAGTAACAGAAGGCATGTGTTACTACTTGGGTTGTGGAGTTTGATCAGTTAAACTACAATCTACCTTGTTTGTCTTTGCCCAAGGGACACATGCTGTGGTACGCAGTAAGTGTTTTCTGAGCAGACATTACTGTTTACAGGGCGACATCATCTGTCTGAGCCTTGCAAATCTTTTACAAATCACTATAAAAATAAAAATAAATCCGCTTTATGTGACAGTGCTATGGAAAAGATTTGCTCAGAATTATGTGCAAAAATGACCTGCTGAAGTTGAGGGAAACATTGTGGTTTGAGCTAAAATGAGCACTTTGTCAAAATTAGGTGACCTTTGTGATCAGAGATAAAATAATAAACATTCGGTTAAGATATGGAACAGCCATGGTCATGATTGGTTCACCCATTCATCCGCCCCGACCTCCTTCTCTCTACAATAGCTACATCTGACTTCCTCCATAGGTGTGATGGTGATAGGTTTTTGTCATTTGAAGGTATAAGCATGTATCATTTGTGCCACTTCCTGTCGTTCTTCATGCGAAACTGTCTCAGTTTGAAAGACGGGACAATTTAGCAGGCAGAGCGACTCCGGTAAAAGACACTATTGAGCTTGATTACGGGCATTGTAGAATCCAGGGTATTTGGAGCCTGCTTACTTTAGTCTCAAAGTCAGAATGTCTCAATCTCCGCTGCTAAGAGTTTCAACTTACTTTTTTTTTTTTTTTTTAAATCTGCTTCATCCAAGTCCCCCAACTTCAGTGGCAGATTCAGGCTTTCTGAGGAGCGTGAGCGATAAAAATTCAAAGGGCACCAGTCCTTGTGATGCATTCATGGTGAAACAGTTCCATTCCTTGGTTTAGATTAAATTTGTTTTATTATGTGACTTAAAGGATAACTTCGGTATTTTTCAACCTGGCCCTATTTCCCCATGTGTATGTGTGTGTATGATTGACAGCTGCAACTCGTTTTAAAGTTGGTGCGGTATTGAGGTACGCGGATGCAGCCGGCAGCTGCGAAACGAGTTATAACGGTAGATATCGGGGCAAATTGGTCCGCCAAAGTTTGTGCATTAAACGTTACACACACACATTCACATGGGGAAATAGGGCCCAGGTTGAAAAATACCGAAGTTATCCTTTAAAGAACAATAGCTACTTCACTTCTGCAATAAAAAAAAACACACAGGGAACTAACTAACCATTTAGACAAACAGACAAACATAACATAACATAAAGGCCAAATTATTTTCTAGCATGTACGGCAGCCTTTATGGCACTGCATTGCATTTTCTCCACTAGAAGGTGCCTTAGATGGCACTTTTTTCACATTTTGTCCACTGGAAAGTATGGCTACACAATTCTTACAAAAATGTGAATCACCTTAAGAAATGAGATCACAGTTCCTCTCACACGATTCTTGTTTTTCAACAAAATCTTTTATTGCGCTCTTAGACGCCCCAGTAAAAAACATCTCAGAGATGTTTGCTGTCTAGACAGGGCTTTAAGCAAATGACGTAAACATATATCAAAGTGCTGGCCTTAAATTTGAAAGTCTCTTGTAACAAAAAATACCTCAAGTCTCTTTTCCTCTCTTACTTTAGAACATCAAAGTGCCTCGGATATTGGGCCACCCTAGAGGTCACTTTACCATAATTCATCTACCACAGAGGCACTTTTGTGGCATTTTTTCAAACACGCAGTCCCCGCCATCTGAGTCCAGCCGGGTGCCAAACTTTATGAAAATGTGATGCAAAATCACTGAAGTGCCCCTTTAATTGTCTCTCAATTGACTAATCATTTCATCTCTGAATGATCCTGCTGTTCTGACAAATGACACTACATTAAACTCAAAATAAGCAGACTACTTAAGAAAATTAGAAGGTCAGTTGTTACAGGATATTTAGTTTGTAGTTTCCATCAGTATGTAGATGAAAATCTTTAGCAGACTTGCTTGGGATTAATTCCTTTGTTTTTTTCCTATCACTGTATATTATAAACAAACCATGGATGTGGTTATATTTTATCTTACATAATACCATTGTCCCTGAAGTAATGTGAATATTATGAAAATATTTTGACTGTTTTTATTGTCCAGCTTCAGTATACTCCAAAGGTTTTGGGGTTTTTTTTTTCTCCACAAAGCTAATTGGGGGGAAAAAGACTCGACTCAGGCCTCGGTTCATTTTAGAGCAGGCAGTGTAAGTGGGGCAGTGTGAGACTGGGATTGAGAAATCATGTGTCTTTTCCACTGTGATGAGGTTCCCTGAGAGCAGGAAATAGGGGTTGCCGGTCAGCCTGACTTCCACACTCGCAGTAACCCCAATTCACAATATTATTACAGTTAAGGTCAGACTGAGCCAAAACACTGAACGAAGGAGGAGAGGGGGCGAGACGACCAGACGATGAGCGTGTGAACGAGCCAGACAACGATATAAAGATAGATAAAGAAAGACAAAGTGAGAAGATGTGTGTGTGTGTGTGTGTGTTTGTGCCATTCAAATATCCTCTAACTTTAGGGTGACAAAAAATGAATGAGTGTAGTGATGCAGACCTTGCTCTTTAAACTGGTTTTGATGTTGTTCTGCGGACCAGAAACCTCCGCGAACAAGAGGCTGTCTCTCCTTGTCACAGTGAATATATACCACCTACTTCCAGCCTGCCTGCCATGCTTGTTGCTCCTTACTCCATGTCCTCGTGCAGTTTCCAATAGCAACCAGCTGAACTAAAAGAGATTTTTCAGTTGACAGATTATTATGAAAGATATCTTTTCTCCCTTCTACTGCATCTACCTCTGTAGATCATTGTGGAAGATGCTGCACATTTGTACTCTCGAGCTCACTGAGTTTCATAGCGAGGAAAGAGCGCTCGGGGTGGAGGGGAGGGGAGAGGGGGAGAGCAGGCTGTTGCACATGTCTGTTGCCATGGGGATTCTGGCGCAGTGACTATGCAGTAATGCGGCTGCGGGAATGGAGGATTTGTTTTCGCAAGGGAGGCTCTGGCAAAAAAAAAAAAATGGAGTGTGCATGAGCTGGAGCCTCAGCCACCAATTATGTGGCAGGGGCATTTATTTTAGAAAGAGAGTTAGCGAGGCTTTACTTAGACCGGGAGCGAGGTGCTGCCTCAGAGACCTTTGATGTTTTCATACTACCTCACCGTCCAGATTAAATTAAGGATCGGCCACCACACGAATGGTTAGGAGAAAAATCCATTTCAATAAGGGGAAGACAATGGAGAGCTAATGGAGGCTTCATAATTGCATGTTCCCAAGATAAACGTGTTAATCAAATACAAAGCCTGCATAGAAAACAGTAATTTACTGTTCGAGACAACGAAGCTGCTTGGAATATTGCCGATATAATCACCGGCATAGATGAATTAATTTTAATTAATAATAAATAAACTCTGTCTTTAATTTGCATATTATGAAAGTCAACATTCTAGCCAGTGTAATATTGGAAATGGCCTTAACCCTTTTGTTGTTTGCGGCACTTCACAGTAAAATATGTTTTAGGTTCGGCTAAGATTTGATGATAACAACCAATAACAGAACTAAATAAGACTTGCCAGTATTATATGGTGAAGGTAGACGAGTGAACTCAGCAGAGTGCAGATCTCTGTCAAGCAGCAGATGGTATAGATGTATGCAAAGTTTGTAATAGTGTTAAAAGTGCAAGTGTTTTTCTATAGTGTAATCTCAGTTTTCTTTACAGTGCAGAGTGTAATACTATATAACTCTGTAAACTGTGATAAGGAAACAATAAACAGGACATAAGCTGAAACTTCTCAGTTTAAACATTCTTATTTAGAACATTTTGTTATTTATTTCAAACATTTTGTTGTAACGCACAGCACAAAATAACACCTCTCCCTACCTCTCTTTCCCGTCAAACAAAGAAGAGTTGAATCCCATTCAGTTGACTCTCCTGGCTCCTTTACAATCACTTCATACACCATGACAATGACAGTGTCGGATAAATGTGAAATTTGTAAGTGCAAGGAATCAAGGAATGAAAACGTGATGAGGTTGTAAGAATTTCACTGCAATAAGAGAAAAACTGAAGGACAGGGTGGTAGATACAATGTCACCTGTGGGCTGTGATGATAACCACATCTCCGCAATACTGCAATCACGTGATGCCAACTGCAGGGTTGAGCTTATTGTCTTATTGTCACTGCAAATTTTATTTTTAAGGGTCAGTCTCATGTCTTGCCTTGATTCAACCCAAGGCATCGTGAGACTGCCCATGGGCGGCTAACAAAATGCTAACAACAACAACTGTTTTCAACATGGAAAAATAGATAAATAGCTTCAAAATAGGTTCAGTGTTGGATTTATCATGGAATTATTTTACCACATCTCCAAGAAGACACAACAGGATTACTGCTGAAAGGGACACGATTGAACAAGAGCCAAAGTTGTGAAGTTGTGCTAATGCTAATGCTAGTGTTAGCATTAGTTTAATGTAAGCATTACCTTAACATTAGCTTTTCTTGCTCAGCTTATTTCAGGGCTAACTGTTTCAGCTAAGTTTAAGATTCTGCTCCACTATGAGCAGCATTGTCACTCGTCTGCTGCTTGTTTTCCCTCACTTGCACATCGCATACACCTACTGTACGTCCTCCCCTATTCCTTAAAGGACCTACACTATGCTAATGGTGCTTCAATTAAGTACAATAAAATGTAATTATTAAGGCAGTCTTGGAAAGCCCTAAACATTATATTCACTATTATGCTATAAATAAATTTAAAATATATATATTTAGATTCATTTGAAATTACAAGCTTATGTTGGCCATGTTACCACATCTTGGAACTACAACATTTGTATGAGCAGTATATGATATGAAAAGTTGAACACATATTTGTCAGCGACATATTTAAGCCCATATGAAGGAAGTGCAGTACT
>JAJHUR010116065.1:0-28301 GCA_027495735.1 Lutjanus campechanus | reverse complement strand
AAAAATGATAGAAAAGATGCAACAAGAAATAACAAGACAAAACTGATGTAAAACAATATAATGAGACAAAAACAGCATAACAAGATGAAAACAGTGTGAAAGATGTAACAAGACAAAAATTACGGAAAGAATTTAACAAGACGGAAAAGACATAAGATGTAAACTATGCAAAAGGGGTAACAAGACGAAAACAGTGTAAAAGACAGAACAAGTCAAAAACAACGTAAAAGACGTATCAGGACGAAAACAACATAATAAAACAAAAACTATGTAAAAGTCATAGCGAGACTAAAACTACATAAAAGGAGTAACAAGATGAAAACAGTGTAAAAGACATAAGACAAAACAGACAGAGGGGGAGACTCAACTGTGGACAAAAGGTGAGGTTAATTTAGCTTTACACAGAAACAGCTGGTTAAAAAAATGTCCTACAGAGGGCTGCTTTTTACATTTATACTTTGAGTAAATTTCAGAGCCTCTACTTTTTCTTTTTTACTTGAGTAAAGAAATTGAATCAGTACTTCTTCTTTTACCAGTGTCTTTTTTACACACACACACACACACACACACACACACACACACACGCACATATGTACTTCTGCTTGAGTAAAAAATGTGTGCACTTTTGCCACCACTACTTGTAAACTACATTTATACAGCAGGGGAGCTTAACAGTTAAAAAACTAAATAGCTTAAAAGCTATCAAAGGATTCCAAAGGGGGGAAAAAAATGAATCAATATGTGGGCATTTATCCGTTTTACAAGTTTAACTTTTTGATTTGAGAAACAACTCAGGAGAGACCAAATTTGTCACTAATGAAGCCAATTAAAACTTTTCATCAAAGTCTCAGAAGAGGCTTTGATACAGAGCCCGATGAGTTAAACTATGAGTTTGTTACTGTGAAAGTAAATTACAGTGCTTGTGTTTCTGACCTGGAAAGAGCACGCAATCTATTTTTGCTGTCAATTGAACATTAAGACCGTAACAAACAATAAACATATGTCATCCCTATGGAGGAGATCCTCTGGGAAGCCGAGGCTAATTGCCTTTAGAGTTTTACCTCTCTGGGACAGATGTAATAGGATTGGGAATTTGAGTTTTGTCCCCGTGACAAAGAAAATCAGCCTGTGAAGAGTTTGTAATTGGCTATAGAAATGTACCCTCTGTTTCCTACTGGGAAAGGAATGCCCTAACACATCATCATCAATCAGAGAGTCATAATGAGTGGGGTCATCGGGATGTATTTCTTGCTTTTCAGCCTCTAGCAATTTCCTGCACCTTTTGTGGCATTCATTAACATTCATTAAAATCTTTAGATAAGACACAATGAAAAATACCTAACCCTTCCACCCTGCTGTAACCTTGTGAGAAGGAGGTGAGCCTAATATTATTACTTCATTATTATAATTATTTTGACTAATTGACACAGTTACAACTATGTTACACTTGTAGCTAATGGCAAGAATAACATGCTTCATATCTGTACTCCATTACAAAATTCAGTTTAAGATAGAAGAATAGGGTCTGCACCAAGAGTAAATCAACCGTGATGTCACCAGTTGGTTTGTGGACTACTGTTTTGAAGCCTCGAGTTTGGCATTATGAGGGTTCGCAGTACCAACAACAGTGTGTAGCAGGTGGTGCTGTGAGTTGGGCGGCACTTGGTTTGGTTGCAGGAATTAATGACGGCCTGCCTAGTCACGATCTTTTCTCGTACTACAGCTAAACAGTACACTATGTTTCTGAGAATGTTCGGGGCAAGAAATACACAATGTGTTAACAGAATATTGATTCATATTTGACAAACACTAGCCTCCACCTCCGTCCTACTGCACAAAAATGAAGCCAAAATATCACAGTTTGAGTGCTGCCATCTTAAGCTGGAGCTGTCATGTGGAGCCGGAGCCTCCAAGATCAGGATTGAAGCCGTGCATTCAGCTGTCAATCATGACGTGAAAACTGCTTTTTATAGCATCAAATAACTAATTAAAACCAAACTTAAAAGAAAAGTGAACACTTGGACATACATCAGCATGATAAGAACCACCTAAAATGACAGAAACCATGTTTGAGAAAAATTTGTTTGACTTGTACTTTGATGTTTTAGTTTGGCCCATGTGGAGCAGACTGTTTATAACCTATACTGCAGTCAGCCAGATGTTTTGTCTTCACTTTTGGAGAGCTCTCACATTGTCTATTTCTAGATCAGTCAGTGGTTGGAAATTGCCAACACAATGACGACCACCTGGCCGTCATCAGGTCGTCATCTACCTTTTTTCTTTTGCCCTGGATGGACTCACTGAGAATTTGTCAATCACATGGTACCCTGCCCTTAAGCATACCTCGCTTTATTGTCTATTTTACTTTAAATGGGACAATAATTTACAAAATTAGCATCATGCTGTGGAGGAAAAAACGTGAAACTACCGACTGAGACCATAAACCCTTTAGGAAACAGTTTACTGAGGTCATAAATCACATGAGAAGTAGGCCTGGACGACCAGCGTCGCAGCCCCCTTCTGGCCATTAGGAACAATGCATGTTTATGGCACTTGCATACATTGGCTTCACTTTTCAGACCCAGAAACTCTGTTCATTGTTGAATATGCACAGACTATGGTCTGTATAGTCAACAACAAAACTCTAATCATTACTTTATGCTTAGTGTCATATGTTCAGATGGACTATTAAACATGCAGTGTAAAATGTCTGCAATGTCATAATTACATTAAGAAAACAACATTATTAGTATATATGCACTAACATTTAACTTGCACACTTGTTTGTAAATATTTTCAGCTTTATTTATACCTATTACACTCAGTGTAACATTGTTGTATTGTCACAATTTGGCAATTTGGCTCTCTTGTTCCTGCTATTTTTCTCTGCAAATTTGTGTCTGTTTTTTTGGATGGAACAAAGTTCAATTTAGCTCGAGCCTTTGCCTATTAGTGTAGATGGATTATAGAGGGAGCACAAAGCAAACATTGCTCATGATGGTACTTTTATGATGCTGACATTATACCGATAAGAAGTTAAATATTTGCTTGCTTTGTTTAATGTAGTTTTTGCTAGTGTAGCTCAGTGTTTAAAACTGAATTAATCTTTTTATTGTGTTTGTGATGATGCTAAAGTAAATTATGCTGCCCTGCACTTCAAGCCAAGATCTGGAGGATTTTCTTGTCCAGCATAGCTCTTTCAATAACATGGTGAGAGAGAGGAGAGGACACGAGTAAAGCCCCAGACCCCATGAAATCAATATTTACGCTGTCACAACTGTGGCTGAAATGTGAGACTTATTGTTCCTTTGGTTGTTACTTGTTTATTTTTCATTTTTTGGTTGTTACTTCTGAATTTCTACTGAAAGTTTTACTTTTCATGATATGTCTCCTTTACAACAACAAAAAAAAAAAGTCAGTTTCTATTTTCTACCCACCAACCAACACACTCACCGAATAAGCTGTTAATAGACACAGCACATATGCTTTTTTTTTTTTTTTTTTTTTAAAACATGATTTTACCATCAAATCTAGTGGATCCCAAATAGAAATGTGACTTAACCAATCCAACATTGGTGTCACAGTCACTGGGCATCAGACCTTTCTCACAGGTAAGTATTCCATTGTATGGTCCACAATGCAAGGTGTTATCTATTCATAAATACGAGGTCAAGCAGAGCAAAGACCGAAAATAATTGTGAATGTCACAAGCTACAATTCTACAGCTTCCCACAATGGTTGAAGGATGCCATTACACAAGTTACAATACATTACTTTACACAAACTAAACAAGCTTTCCAGATATGAAAACGCTGACTGCATGTGAACACAAACACGGTACATCAACATCAACTGGCACAATAAACTGCCAATAATAAAACATCAGTCAATCAATAAAAAATCATCCAAATAATGCTGGTATTGGTATAGTATCGGTATCAGCAGATATCCAAATTCAGATACCACATCGGAACTGAAAATAGGTGGAATTGTGGCTTTATCCATAATAAGGTTTGGAAGATATTGATACACGTGTGTGTGAAATCTGGTGGCATATAAGACGATTGTTACTTTCACTCAATACAACAGTTTTGTCTCTCAGCTTCTCTCTAAGCGAATGTACTGGAAATACAGCGTGACATGACTGGAAAACATTAACAGGTGTGGTGAAGTGTTGCAGTCCCTAAGGGGCCCTTAGGGGCTGCTCTGAGGAGCACTAACAGTGTTTGTGTTTACTGCTCCACTGGACATCTCAAATAACTGTAATATTTATTTAGCTTTTTGACCGGAAAAAAAATCACTCCATTTGTTTGTTTGTTTTAAAAGAACTTGACATGGAACATGAAGTAACTCTAATGCTCTGAGAAACTCTGTTTTGTTTTGTTTTTAATCCAAAACAAAAATTAAGGGAATTTTGTCCCCAGCATAATGCTTATATCATACAACATGACCAGCAGACTATAAAGCTTATTTATTACACCAAGCCTCTTTATTTTGGGTCTGGTAGAATCTATTCTTTACATCCTGAATGAATTAAACATACTGCCTATTGGTAAGTAAAAATACATTTTTCTTGCAGCCATCCTGTATAATAAAGAGCATCTTCCACCACTTTCATAACACAGAAATATAATCTATATTAAATTTCAAGCTTAATTATTGTTTGCCATGCACAAGGAAATAGAATTGATTACATAAATCATTTTAAACAGAACACTGTAAATAAGCCAATTAGAAAGTAGGGACGAGACTGCTTTTTTATTTTCAAGAGAATCATTGAAGGAGTGTTTTGTCCTTGGTCCACTGTCCAGGAGTGTGTAAATGTGATGTATTGTGTGTGCAGGCTGGTGGCTCTCAATTGTACACTGAAACCTTATTGATCTGAAATAATGATGACTCGATCTTGATCAGTGCTGTACTGTATGTGACTGATGCTCAGGCAGCCCGTGCAGCTCATTATTTTTAATTAGCTCTTCCTTTTTAGTCTGTGACAACCAGTTTTAGCTCCACCGCTGCTGCGTGCGAGCGCTGCTTGTGTTGCTGATAACCTTAATGCCACGTCCTGAAACCGAAGGCCTAAGTCCTTTGCACTGCACCAGGTTATATCAGGACAAAGCTGCTCTCAGATTATCACAACTGAACGTGTCCCAGTTGTGCTGGTGAGCTTCATGCAGAGCTCACAGCTCAAAGATGACTACTCAACTGTAATGAGGCACAGTTATTAAATACTTGCCAATAATCTGCCTCCGAAAACATCTGCAGACAAAAGCCTTGTTTCTGTGGCACAGTCAGATAATGGAAGACGGCGAGCCAAAAACATGACTTTGAATAAGCTACTGAGAACTAGCTGGGTGCTTGTTTCAAGCTCGCCACTTATTCTCTGTAAAGCAGATCACTAAAACAGCTCATAAACTAAAAACGTATCAATTGCCCATTCATTATTTCCAGTTTTCTTTCAAAGCGAGCTAATGACAGTATCACACAAATGACAAAGGCATCGATGATTAGTCATGTAGCCTAGTTTTTGATAATGCGACAGAAAAAAATCTTAACCTCACCATCAGTTTTATAAAGGTAGGATATTCTAAAAAGATAGAAGCTTGACACAGTGTGTAATACAGTTCTCAAAATGTGGGGTTTTTACTTACTATTTGCTCTCCTCTTAGGAATAAATCAGCAGCATAGAAATACATGGAAACAAGGCTGTTACAAGATAAAATACAAATAACCTGGCTGAGGAATACAGGCTGCTAACTTCTTGCTGTCACTACAGCAACATTAAATCATTATTTCAACAATGTCAGGCTGAAAAAAATGCATGCGGGGGGGAATTAAATTGTGGTTTTCTGTTGGGAGATGCTGTGACTTAAACCAGCAGTGAGTAAGAAAAATTATAAATAATAAATGTAATTTGTTAAGCTGTGAGTAGAGGGAAAGTCCGCTAGCCACTAGGCTAATTTATGCTATTTAAAATGCCACAGGCTTAAGCTAATAATGGTGACCAGCAAAAAAGCAACCTTGACAGCACTTGACTGGTTACAATTATTTACAATTTACACACATTATGATATTTTTTTTACCCTCAGTGGTCAAAAGCAGAAAGGAGAGGAGGGGCAGCTTCTTCTGTAACTAATGGCCCCTGAACTGAATTGAATGGAAATTGTGTCATGGCAGACTTTGTGATATCAACAAGTATCATATTATTCTCCAAAGAATCAATATAACATCGTATCATGATGAAACTTGTAATTTACACCCCAAATAACCAGGGAAAAACATGTAATGGTACTAAGATGAATGAGTATGATTTGTTTAGGAAAGATAAACAAATGAAAGTTTGCTCATGCTATTGTGCTGATATTTATTTCACTAAAATTCAACTTAGATCCTTTTTAATCCGTAGCTTCTCCTGATTATGGTTAATGACTGATAAAAATAAAAACCGTGGGTTGGTGTGTGTGAACTCTTTTTTTTTTGCCTTCTGAAAGGGACGATGCCAAAAAAGTTTGAGAGCCGTAATGTGATGCAAGCAGAGCTGGTGACTGCGAGAGGGACGTAAACGTTGTCAAAAAGATGTTTGTGGTAACTGCACACTCAGCCCATAAAAATATTTATCATCAAGGATCTTTAATTAAAACTGGCATGAGCGATGCATTCTGCTCAGCACTTCATCAGGCTCATGAAGCCATACAACAAACGTAAACCTCCTGTGTGGTTTTGAAAATTATTGACTTAACCAGCTCCTGGTGGAACTATCAAAGAAGGATTGACAGTAATTCACACTGGTAGAGGCTCTGCTGCCACCCCCCCACTTCCTTTTATATTCACAGTTACACTCTACATACAGAGGCTTTAACTGAGCAAACTCAGCAGCTCACACATCAGTGAGTGGTTGTATCCACGTGTGTATGAACAGGCATAATTATATCCGACATAAAATAAATGTATTGAAATACAGAAATTACCGACTGTCCTATTTCATTTATCTCCTCATTTATATCATTCATTCACGCTTAACTTGTGATTCTGGTACTTCTGACAGCACCCTGAAGGCAGCATTACGCTCATTTGTTAGTTGAAATTTATGCAAAACACAGCCAGTCTATAATAATTTCAGTTCAGCACACAAATATACTAGTTCACAAAGTAAAATTCGTTCAGGAAGAATGATGGACTCTTGAGAGATGTGGTGAACTTCCGCCTGCCAGTCCACCAGGAACACTCCCACTACTCCAGATGGCCGTCCCTCCCCTGGCTCTCAGAGGATTCTCCCCCTCACAATGACTCGGGCTGAGGCGACACAACAATTAGCCTCTCCACATAGCCTCAGCTGCTGAAGCTACATTCACCGGCTGGATGGAAAGGAAAGGGAGTAAATTGGAATAAGACTGGAGCTTCTTCAAATTAGTCTCAACTATCACAAGACAATCACAGAGACTGTTTACTGAACAACCAACTGTGTGCACGATACTAGTGTTGAAACAATCAGTCAATGAATCAGTTTGTTAATTAAGAGAAGGATAATGATCAAGAATTTTGTTTGTCTAAAAGCAGGGGTGTCACAATTTCAATATTAAATCAAAAAACGATGGAAATCAGACAGAATCAGCAATTCTTCACCCCTGCCTACTTACGGTGTCTTGTGTATGTCCGAAGAAAACTTATCAACACTTTAAAGACAGCACAGCGTAGCTTACCAGCTGGTATATCACACCTGATATCATATAGAAGAATTTGAAAATGTAAATGACAGTTGGTCAATGATCTGTTTATCTTTACTAATCAAGACTTCATAGTCTAACACCACAGCTGTCAGTGCAAAAACACATGTTTTCATTAGTGTATAATCACTTGAAAATAAGAATCATTGTGCTTTCTTTACCTTTGAAGGGGCTTTTTTTTTAATCTACAGCAGGCTCAAGTGTTCTTCGAAGGTTTCCACCATGTTGCCCCGTGATGTTTCTACGGTAGCCCAGAAGGGACACCCAAACACTGGCTTGAAATATGGCTTTTTGCGTTTTTGGCACTGTAGGTCTTCCTCAACACACAGAAGGGGAGAGTGAGATCAGATCACAAGATGCCACTAAATCTTACACACTGGGCCTTAAAAATGTCAAAACATTGTACATATGCAGATCTACTGTAATCATCATCCTCCCAAACACATAATATTAGATAAGAGGTAGAATATGCCAAGTACAGTTACTTACAATTCTGTACTTTTTGAGGCACTTGTACTTTACTTGAGTATTCTGATTAATGATAATGTTTGTACTTGTACTATGGTATATCTCAGGGAGGGAAATATTCTACATTTGACTCCACTGCAAATTATGGTGCATTGCCATAGATTAAACATATAAAATACAGTAGTTAAAATAGAAATAGTTAGAAAAAAAAGCTAAGCTACAGCATTAAAATGTCTGTCTGTCTGTTTCCTCATACATAGAAAATACACTTGCAGTGCATACTTTTGATAACTGGAACTTTTCTGTCTTTATTCAGTCAGTAAAATTATAAGTTATGCATAAAAGGGACTACAACTAGCAGCATTTTATACATATTTTATATTATTACACATATAAAATGATTAAATGAACCTTGTGAAATCGTAATGCTGTATTTTACAGTGTACAGAAGGGAGACAGAATAACATGTACCCCTCCGGAAAATGCTAAATTGAAAAATAACTACACTACCACTGCAAGCACTAGCCCACTTAGAAGGTGTTTTATGCCAAGACTTCAACAGGATGAGAGGAGGCAGACTCTGTGTTTCACATCGATGATGCTTGGTGCTAAAATGCAGTCAAGGTTGATGGACACTGTTTTCCAGATGTTAAACTTTTTATGTGAAGATGTCGACCATATTATTGTCACCATCTTGTTGCTGCTCTTCACATCCTCCTAGATACAAAATCAAAAAAATGACCATAGAAATACTTCCTTGGTGTATATGTACATAAATAACTGTATATATTGCTTTATTTTAATTAATTTTATATTTTATACTCTTCTGTGTAGCATGAAGGGACTATAACTGTCGTTTTGATATGCAGCCTTGTGTTGTATAATGACTAATGAATTACCTTGATACCTTGATTATGTTCAATGTCAATTCACAGTTTTGTTAAGTATGTAGCATGTGGCAATTTGTTCTTTGATTTACTTTGATTTATTTGTGGCAGCCACAACTCAAAAAGGCCAAATCATCTCCATTGGTACACTGGTTAAGAAAAGATTTAATATGACAAGGTCAACGCTCATATGTGAAATTAAGAGGCACAGCTGTCGCACACATTATAGAACCAATATCACTGACTTAAAGTACGTGTGAGAAACGCTGCCAATTAGCGTGCAACCTTTGCCCTGTTTTTCTCAGTGTTTCATTGCTTCAGAGTTCTTTAATCATGATATGTTTATATTATTTTGTCCACCCTCTGTGTATTCCTGGTCAATTTACATGATTTCTTTAACTAATTTACAATGCAGAATATCAAGGGCACAGTAGAGGGCTTCCTCTTCGCTGTGGTATTGATCTATGAGGAAGCAGAGACAACACTGAATGAATTTAGTGAGGCAGTAATCAGTGTGGCAATGACTATGTCCTGAGCAGCAGAGGTGATTTGTATTCCAATATGACAAATTTTATGCCCATACAGTCGACGGTTTACAGGCCTTCAAACTTCTCTGGTTCAATACTGGAACTGGAAAGCATCTGGTTCTGACCTGGCAAAAGAAAAATGATCAGGTACATATAATTACACTGAAAACAATCAGAAAACTATGTTCAAAGATAGTTTGAAAGCAAAGTTCAGTATTTATGTTTTATCTTGAATATGCAGGCTCATCAGCACCCTCCTTTATGTAACAAGTGGATCTAACTTTGCCATTTTATCATTAATTCATCTGCCGGCACTCATTTTCTGTAATGTACCCTTTTAGCTTATCACATCATGTATTCTGCTGGAGTGAAGCCAGTGTCGTTACCATTGTTACCTGAGAAATAGCAACCTCTCACATAACCTCTTCACAGCTTAGTCATCACGTGTTCAAACTCTGGCAGAACCTCCAGTATTTTCAACATACACCGTGTATCTTTCCAGCTAACTATTTTGAGATGGCATTACTATTATGTTATTACATAAAAGTTTCAAATAACATTTCCTATTAAATGTATGTGGTATAAAAGCCCACTTGACCTCAAAATACAGTAAGTGGTTGTAAATAGAAAAGTTGCATGTGTATATGTATATGTTGTAAACTGTACAGTGAGTAGAAATTATAGCCTTGCTCAAGCTGCTCCAATCAGAATTTTTATATTAACTTCAGGTCAAATGAAAGACTAATGTGAGAGCAGTGTTTCCTATGGGAGGGGTATAATGGGCCGCTCCACTGGCCCACAGAACAACCGGCCCACCGAGATTTCTCAAAATGCTCCCGATGGCCGGTCCAACTGTGCCGTGGCTTGTTTGTCACTCTGCCTGAGGAGAAAACGCTGCACTCGAGCTGTTGTTTATTTAGTTAAAGTCATGACCAACCAAATAAACAACAGCAGGCAGGCGTCGTGGCTGTCATTGTTCCAGTTGCTCATCCTCAAAGTGGCGAGAGCAGTTTCTTTGAGTGCAGCGGAGCGGACAGCTCTGCAGAGTTGTGTAATTGCAACTTAATGACATTTCATAAAATTCTAAAGCAGCAGCAGCAGCAACAATTTTGGAGCGGCGTGCTGCTGCTGCAAAATGTATGTAACGGAAACACTCTGAGAGGAGCTGCTTCTGGTGGCGAAGCCACCAAGAAATCAGTCAACTCCACAGTTTCCCCAAGTTTTACAGTGCAGTTTGGTGTATTTAGGTCCATTGTTTTGGTTTTATGGCCCATAACTTCACTTTTTGGTTCGCTCTTTTTGGATTGGAAATTTGGTGCACATCCTTTAACCGATAGCTGAACATGTTAGCAATCAACTTATATTAATTAATAATAATAATAATTAACAAGATACAAAACACATGCTTTTCTCAGTATAAGATTTTTTTTTTCAACAATTCTAGCAGCACATTAGTTCTGTGAAACCTGAATTCATGAGGCACACACAATTGAAACTATAAAAAATAATAAAACAATAAGGTTCTGGCTTGAAATGGCTGCTCTTATCTGCCTGAAAGGCAAAGGACAAATGGTACACAAAACATACATTTCTCAACACTGATTACTCATTAATATCCCAAATGAGACAGAGATCATTGGAGCTGTTTTTAGCAAAAATGTTCTCAGCCCAGCACTAAAGAGCTGACATTGAAAGTTATCTACCAGCAAGTGGACAGAGAGTAGTGTTAAAGAGCCAGATATTTCCCTCAGGACCTGGTGGAGACCAGAACAGAGCTAAAAGGAGAGTGAACATAGTTAGATTCCTCAGATGCTATGCTAGTCTTGTACTGTGTCTGCTGGATGCTGTTTGGAAACACGTTTGTCATTTCAGCTTATAAGGTTGAGACTGTAGTGACAATGGCCAAAAAAGTATTGAGTTTGATAGTAATAATAATAATAATATAGTGATAGGTATCTGGTCTGTGCTTTGCTATTATCTGTACTACTCAGTTTTGTCTATTTTTCTTCATAATCTAGACACTCATTATTTGTATACTTTGTACTTTAATATTGTAATTCTTTTATCTTGTGACCAGCACCACAGTAATCCTAAAAGACACCAAAACTAAGCATTTAGTAGCTTTTTTCTTTTTTCTTTTTCTTTTTTTTTTTTAATGTTCAGGACTCATAACCCTCCCACACCAGTTTGCATGACTGAAGGTCATAATATGACACTGTTGTGTTTACAGCTTTTTGTGATGACCCCCCACGTGACCCAAAACTGTGTTGATGTGGGTTTGAGTGTGATTGGTCAAGAGCCTAAATGTGAAGCTACAATATTTTGGCAGCACTGTTATTTCCAGCCTCAAAATGTATCCATGCATGTGTCAGAACTTTGTAAGACCTTGGCATTTGCATCATCACTGGACTGCCTGTCCCTCCGGGGTTGTATATGTGGGAGTGAATGTGGATACTAAAAGCAACTGTGCGTTTAGTGAAGGATATGACTTGCTGATTTTTATTTAGAATTTTCATGGTCTACTCCAAATTTCTTATGATCCAAGTCTAATTTAATCCACTAAGCAGCACTTACTTCATGTAAGGTCGTGTTTTAATCAGTAATTAATTATACGATTTTTGCTGCAGGCCACCACTGTTGTGTTTTGATATACAGAGGAATAACAATATTTTTGCCCTTGAATAATGTGAGAGATTGTATTGAAATTGTCACATTTTCGAGTTTTCTTGGTGAAGGATATATTTCATTCTTTGATCCTCTTTACAAACCTACTTATTCCTGATCAAGCTGACAGTGATGCTGTCCTAGCATGCACTGAGCAGAAGGCAAGGAAACAGTCTGGAGCGTCTGGCTGTGACACAGCAGTGCTTACCAATGAGCCATCAGGCTGTCCTAAGAAAATCCTTGAATTTCTTGCTTGTGATGCTGTATTAAAGAGCGCCTGCCTGCTTGCATGGTCACAAAAGTGCACAAATCCTCTCTTAATTTCACCGAGTCTTGCCCAAATGATGGACATATTAATAAATGTGAAAAATTTGAGGTTAGTGGATGTGGCAGAACAAAAACTGTGAGCTCTTTTGAACAAAGTGAAGTTTTCCTTTATTGATCCCTGGAGGGAAATTCGTTCTCTGCATTTAACCTATCCAAAGGGTTTTGTTTACATTCTGTTTTTCTAACCACAACCCAGCATGTATGTAGCCTTGAGGTGTAAGAAACAGTCATAAAACATTTTCATAGCCTTTTTGAATGTTTTTAAATCTGCATTGCTACCTTCGATGTTTAATATATAGGTCATACTTCAACATGGTGTAACTCATCCAAGCAAGCTGTATTTGTACAACGAGCAGCTTCATTTAACTTAATGTTCATCCAGTAGAGTGCCAACAATGCCACATCACTGCTACAAAATCCTCTCTCTCTCTGTATCGAGGAGGGGCCTTGCCAATGTTTGCATATTTCCGCTCGTCCTCATCACCACCCTCATGCTTGTGGTGTTCATGGGCATTGGTCTTGCGTGTGTGCAGGAAAAGCACAGACAAACTACAGCTTATTGTAATTTAGAATGATCTGTTGCTACAGCTTTTTCATTGTAATAAATAAACAACTCTCTGAAATGCCACAGTCATATATCAAAAGCAAAATAGCCATGACAAATGTGTAAACACCAACACTCCCTCGCTGCTCTGAGCTACCCATGTGGGCAGAGTCAGCGTGGACCGCTAGCTGCTCTACTAACTGAACTAACAAGCTAATAGCAGCTACAGCTAACAGCAGTTAGTCGTCACTTTAGCAACACATAAAGCTATCTGTCCATCAGGAAACTCTGTAAGTCATGGAGTCAATCATTTAGTTACTCAATTGGTGTTGATTCCTTTAAAAAAATATTGATAATAACAACATATGAATAGAAAATGAGCATGGCTGCATCACTTACAAACCTTTTCAGTACTTTTGTATAATATTTGTGCCAGTAAACAGCCCTGACATTTTTATTTAGCTGGCATTTCTCACATGACTGTGGAAACCCATGAAACATGAGAACCGAGCACACAACCACGACGCGGTCACACACTCCTGCATCAGACTTGTGAAAGACAGCAGAAAGAAAATGTTACATGGTGCAACTTTCATCTTCACATAAAAATATAACAAAATGCATTTGTGACAAAAAAAAAAGTTCCATATTGCAACAAAATGAAAAATGTCTTCAAACATTTAGAAACAACACACTGTAAAGTGTTCTCCACAAACAACTGTCAGGGCATCATTAGGTTACAGCACTCCATGTGGTGACAAATTAAATATAGAGGAAAATATTGTTAGACGCTGTCATGAGTACATGATTAGAATCCAAACAGCACAGCAACTCAAGTTTCAAAGTGCTAATTAAAAAGATGGATGGAAGTACGGTAGAGTCCCTGACTTCCCTCTAAAGGACTGACATGGACAGTGTGCTGTTTACTGTACCTGTTCTGCACTGCTTATTCGTGTGAAAAGGCTGAAAGCATGGAGAGACGAGGAGGCATTGTGCCCCCCTCTGCTCCGACAGAGGCTCAGTGATGCACGAGGCGAGGACAGTGGCATCGTTTCCTGGATTACAGACTACAAGGACAGGACACACTTTGTTCGTGTCGAGAGCGGTGTGTTGGACAGGCAGCAGAATAGTAAAGGGCTGCCTCAGGAGACTGTACTGTTACCTACAGCACCAGTCAAATGTGAATGTTGAGCCTGTGTCACCACCTGCTTCATACTTTAGGGTGAGAACCCAAAATGCAGAATTCATGAAGTTCCTTTCTTTGGCTTGTACACTTAACAATTCAACCCAGAAATCTGAAGGCTTGGTTTTCATAAGCCCATTCTTTTTCTTTTGTTTCTTTGTTTAATTGAGTTTTGTTTCCAGCTTTCCTTTATCTTTAATAGTGACAAACTTGGTCATGTCTTACTTGCATTTGTAGATATTATTGTTGACATCTAACAAAGACATTTGTATATTTAGGCAGGTGTTCAAACTACACATTTCAGAGCTGTGGCTGTCTCCTTTTTCAGGCTAAGAACCCCTTGCTGTAGGGGACCATTTCATTGAATTTCACAACATTTCCATTTTAATTCCCAAATCAAAATTGTGAGTGTAACCCACTTGTGGTTACAGCATGAGAAAACTGGCTTCCAGCAGTAATTCTACTGTTACTGTTAACTTCACTCTCTCTACACCTAAGGCTTTCAGATTCAACTCTGGATTATGTTCGGAGATTAAACTACCAAGGGATGCTTCAGTTATTTCTAAGAGGTGGAGAATCAGATCAGAGTCTGGTGGCAGGCTTTGCTGGGGGTGTGATAAGAAGCAGCTGCTTCTTAATGACAGTAATGTCAAACAAGCAGCTGGTGACATCTGTCAACATTCAGGGGGTGAGGAGCTGCAGATTGTGCCGGCCTGCAGGTAGTGTGGGGGGAATATAACCTGGACTGGTCTCATAATGCAAGAGGGCGAAAGTAGACTGTTGTTCTCAAGGAAGCTAAGGTCATTCTGTGAAAAAAAAAAGACCCCACATGGTCTCTCTAGCATCATTAAGTTGTTACCAGGGAACTTGCATTCACAGTGAACACCATAAGATCAAACTGAAAGGGCAGACCATAATAACACACCTGCACACCTTCCACCACCCCATTACCAAGTCTACAGAGAGCTTATGTAGCTATAGAGCATCTCCAGCATCTGCCTCATTCCCTTAAAGGTGCACAATTGAGTGTATTAAGCACTCATTTGTGCCACCAGCTATCAGACAGCACTGGGCTTTGTGCCTGACTGCTGAAGCAGGTCGTCTGCTCTGTCTATATCAGTGGGGTGGGTCCCATTGGTGGGGTGCAGGTGGGGTGTGGATGACCAGGGGAGAAATGTGGAGTGAAGATCTTATAAAGTAACAATAAATGTTACTTCACATCGCAGAAACATGTGTTATCACCCACCCAGACAACTTAGAATGAGTAAAAAAAAATCATTAAGGATATAATTAGTTTCACAAAATTATGTAAAAATAATCAGTTTTCTTTGTTCAAAAATGTTTGGGGCACATCTCAGTGTAAAACACCAAAAGGACCTGATACATGGAGTCTCATGGAGCTTTGTTGGACATGTGAGAGCCACAGGTCTAAATGAACTGAATTCCTATACATTAATCTTTGTAGAGCCTACGTGATTGTCTGTATCAACATGTATAATAGAAGAAAACAAAATGAATAAAAAGAGAGAATATATATGTTTTATTAAGAGGTTGTTTATTTGGCATTGTGAGTCATTTTGAGACTGTCCTTACAAGAAAAACAACAGCATCAGTTTATGCAGCAAAACACCCAAAACCAAGATGTTGCAGGAATTAGTTTTCAACACTGATTTCATGACCATAATCCCCCCCAACCAAGTTGTGTCATAACCACTTTTTTTTTTCCTTTTGTACCTGCATGCAAAGAGCACAGCAACCTGAACCTGTAAGTTTTATTCTGGTAAACTACTCACAGTAAACATTAAACTGGCAATCTGAAAGATTTTCATTCAAAATGAGTCTCTGTAAAAACAGCTGAATGAGGTAACATAATGGTGATTGAGCCTGTAGCCCACTGATAAAAAGTAGTGCAGTATTTATGCATTTGCAGTATCACAAATTGGGTGTCTGTGGCATTATTCACAGAAAAAATGCTGCTAATGTAATCTCTATTAATGAAGATGTGCACATGAATTCAAAAAAGCTTTTAACTGATAAAATATCAGTCTTAAGTTTTGTTATGAAGTGGTCTCAGGGAATGCAGTGTGTTTGTTAGTGAGCTTAGCTCTGAGTAGACTATTGTCCATCAAAAAATCTATTTACAAAATAAAACAAGTTTGTCATTTTATGACAGCAAATCTGTTTGAAATATTGGAGTAATGGAACAAGAAGGAGCAGCCACAGTAAGCTGTTAGAAGAGCTGCAGGCGATAGGCTGCACAAAACCTCTCAGCGAGGTAACCAGCTTCTTTCACTGTGCCCTGCTGTTCACAGACGTGTGCGGCATAAAATCAGATCATGGTTGTTTAAGAATGATGGAAAAAGACCAGACACTGCCAGACTTCTTTTAAATTAAAATGACAATGGTTTGTTTTGCTGCCCCAGAATTCTGTGACCTGTAATATTAAACTGCATTCGCTGTTACCATCAGTAACTACAGGTGTCGCCACGTCAACCAGGACTGAAATCCTTAAATTGCCATTTTAATTATTTACAGCTGATATGACTTTGACATTTGCCATTTTAATACCTAAAAAGGCCATTAGCCCTGGCTAAAAAAATAAATTGAAGCTGGTAGCTGGATGGTTTGGACACTGCTCTTTCAAGAGAGGTGAGATACCACTTCATTACATCAGAGCTTAGGAAATCCATGTATTTTGTCAACCTGGATGTCGGAGCAAAATCAATCACTGATGAACACAAATAATTTTTAATTTACACATTAATTTTTCAGCTGCATATGCAGTGAAATAGATGCAGTGTAGAGCCCGGCTATCATGAAGGAGAGCAGCTAGAAAACTAGCAGTCTGTGGTGGACAAAACACAGTCAAGTTCAGTATCAGTCCATTAAAATATGCCATGATCGGCCCTCGAGACATCCCTTTTTTTTTTTTACATTAAGATGTGAAACACCTACTGCGCCCTGATGGCCTAGAGGTTTTAAGGCCCAGAGAAACGACAGATCCTCTTTAGATTCTCTGATGTGATGCATTTATGAATGAAACAGAATATATGGGCATGGTTCCATTTCAAGCACTTAGCAAGAATGAGTCTCTGCAGAATATGTGGCCATACGGAGCCACATTAGACTGTTCACTTCCTTCCACACGTTTCTCACCTGTGCTGTTAGATGAGGCGGAGGATGAGTAATTGATAAATTACACCTCAACCACGCTCTTTTGGAAATGTAAACAAAGTTTTTGCCAGCTGGTTTCCATGCACACCTCTTTTTCTGTCAGCTCTCTACTGTATGCTCATCCAATCATGGCAAATCTTCAAAAGAAATATTTTGAAAAACAATGTGAAACACATATAAGTGAATGAAATATCTAGGAAACATCACTGAGTCTGTATCTGTGCTACCTTAGAGAGAAACTACAAAAAGAATAACCATTGAGTGCTATCTTTTTTACTCATAGAACCATTGAACACTAGAATGCTGTATTTTGTTTTTGTTCCTGTCACTTTGAGTTTCATTGAAGGAGCTATTTCTGTATTCATTTTAAAAGATAAAATCAATCATAAACTGTAAACACAAGATCCACCTTGAGATCAACCATACCGTCACACTGTGAGATAAAGCAGCAGAGGTGTCACACATAGAGCCGGTAATCTATTTCCAGACAGTGATTCTCTGCACTTCCAGCTCTCAGAAACTTCACAGCTTTGCATATCAAAACATTTACATAGTTAAAACAATGTATCTTGTGTAAATGCGATTTGATTTGCACTTGAAGTGGAGTTATGAGAGAATAACTGGCATATGAGTTGGTGTACTACAGAACACTGACACATTTCTCACAGGTAGATATGTGGGCTTTGGTGAGCCAAAACACAGTTTTAAGTGTTAATGTAGTCAAAGGAAAGGAGAAAAAGAAACTGACAGTGAGAGCTGCTGCAGGTGCGTAGGTTTGAGGCTCACTGAATTTTGAGCCAGCTGAGGTGTTCTTGACACGGTACATGTTTGAAAGAGGATGCAGGATTTTTTTTATTTTCTTTTGTCTGTTGTCGATGTTCTGATTTGCTGTTTCCCCTCCTCTGAGAAAAGTTGGCTGCTCGAAACAGTTATCCTCTGTCTGAAGAGAAAGTAATATTTGGCCTGAGGCCTAAGTATGTACCTCTGTTTGCAGATGTGTAATATCTAACTTGTTTATAAGTGAAAATGAGAAATATTAAATGATTCCAGCCTCTCAAAATAAAGAAAAAATCTGCTTTTTTCTGTATTGCATCATTGTAAGTTGAATATCTTCGTGTTTTGGACTATTAATCAGCGGCAACAAACTATTCTAAGACATCATCTTGGGCTGAAATTTTGATTTATCACATTTTTTGGTCATTTCATAGATTAAATGATTAATCAAGAAAATAACTGGCTGACATAGCAATAAAAAAAATCTGCTGCAGCCCTGACTGAATGTGCCAGGAGAGTATCCCCTTCAAACATATCTCCATAATCAGAACCTAATAATATCAAGGTACTTTATTTTATCATTATACCACACAGGGTTGCACAATGAAAAGAGAGTTTAGTCCCTTCATGTCGCACACATATATACAAATAATGAAAATCAGAATACAATAGGATAAAATATATTGTATAACTAGAAGAGTACACCCAGTAGGGTGCAGTATCTGTAAGCCTAATGACATATTGCCATCAGTATCTGTAAGAGATTACATTAATTTTGTCATTTAATCACATGTAACTAGTTGTAGATTATGTTGTTACTCTCCAGTACTGCTAGTATCCTGTTAGACATTTGTAAGAAACTTTGTCATAATTAGCTTATGAATTCTTGAGGTTATGGCCAAAGATATCATTTTCACAAGAATGGGATGACCCAAAAACACGATGCCTGTGGCCACGGCTGTCGCCTGCGTGGAGCCATAAATAAAGGTCTTTCAAAAAATTGTGAATCACAGAGGTCCTTCAGCATACAGTCATGAATAAACCCCAAAAAATAGGCTGATCTGCCCTGTAGTATGCCAGATTAACTGTGGATGAGCTGCTCTATGGTGTATATTTTAAAATTTTCGTCAGGTTGAATGTTAACAGCGGCAACAAGATAGTGATGATAATATAATCGACATCTCAACATTAACAACTCAACATCTGGAAAACATTGTCCATTAACTTTTGACTGCATTCGTGCACAAAGCATTCTCTCCTTGTCCTGCTGGAGGCTTGTGCGTTGCGTCCTGTCAGCTCAGAGTAGGCCTACAGTCCACCCATCAGGTGCAACAGCTTCATCCTGGATATTGTGTTGGATGAGGTCTCTGCAAGATGTGGGCACAACAGTCTGTCAGTCCCATTTCATCTGTTTAATTTTACTGACCAGACGTTAGCCAGGAGCCTCCGGGGGTGACCCGTGGTGGTGTGTCCGGCTGATCTGAATGGATGTGTGCATTGTTTCTGTGTGCACTGTTGATCGTCTGAAGGTCCACTGCTCTTTTATCCAAACCCCACGCTTCTTTTATAATTCTGGCACAAAGTGATAAATGTTTCAGGATTAAAGCCAAAAAGTAACAGATTAAAACAAAAATGTAGTGAAACTTGAAGGAGCTACTGCCTGCAACATATGCATACACTGTTGTTGCCATGAAGGTGTAATGATATACCATAAACAGATAACTCAAAATTCCACACAAAGATAAGCAATTCATAGAACGAATGTGTTTTCTGAGACTTAAGGGGGAATTTGATGGGTTGGTGTCTTTCAGTCTAACTGTCTTAAATTTACAAGCTGAGCCGGGAGGAGGAAGAGTGAAGAAATATTTTTGATGGATCTCCTCAATAAAATAGCTCACTTAGCTTTCAGAAAGAGCCTGGGTTAATCCTGTATGTGTGCCTTATCGGGCTTTTTCATTTTTGTTACCCTTTTTGCTCCGTTCTTTATCGCGCTCACATCCTGTGTCTGGTCCTTTTATTGCATTGGGGTGGGATTGAAGCAGGGCGAGGGGTTAAAAGGTCAGGTGCTGGCTGCAGATGCATGAAGAGACTAAAGCCCTTGTGCACTTCATTGGAAATAATTGCCATGATAGAAAGTTAACCTGGAGCATGTGTATGCTTATCATCTCATATGGTTGCAGCACATGGCTTTGGTGTGCCTGCACGCTAGCCAACTTTAATTACAAGTACACTTGTGAAAAATCCACTGAACAAAATGCTCAGACTTTTCCATTTGTTCTCACTGTACAATCACATTGAAGTGTTCATTATATTGCATGTCAATAACTGTGAGAGGGCTGACTGATTAGATTACACAAGGTATTTCTTTCATCTCCACATAGCTAGTAGTCCTCTATGAAATTGATCAAAGCGCTCTTAAATTCCCCCCGAAACATTCTTGAATTCATTTGAACTGTTTGTCTTTCATAAAGGAGCTGACATGATTAAAGTGTTAATAACAAGCCATCTCTGGGCAATGTGTTGCATCAAGTTACAAAGCTGATACACACACACACACACACACACACACACACACAGAGTAGTGTCGAAGTTGCATAGTTTATGGACCCGTTTCTCCTTAACGACGATTTGTCTCAACGTGACCTTCGATGTGTCAGCAAAAACAAGAGCTCGGCTCAATCCAGAGGCGAGAGGTTAAGGAATGGCCTGTGATTGAGCACAGCTTTCACCCCTTATGATTAAACACACAAACTGACGCAGAGTGTTTGATGAACAATCTGTTATTCTTTTAATAAATCTTTCAGTATAAGAGCGTGATGGACAAGGCGGATCAAGTGGGCGAGGGTCGATGCAGAACTGTGCAACAGGAAACAGCATATGTTCTATAGTGTGTAATACAACTGTCGACACCTGAGGGGTTTTGTAACTTTTTAGGTGACCTATTTCTTTCTAAATGCTCTATCAGGAGCCAAAGTTAACAGTGAAACTGTTCCAACTGGTGGTGTTACATTGCCAAGACTCCTGTTTATATATATTAGAGTTTAAAATATGGATAAAGATTTTTGAAAAGGCTCCATTTACATTTGCGGTCAGCAGGGCAGATGCTTTTAAACTTACATTTGGTAGGTATGTAGGTAGATAGATAGATACAGATAGATAGAAATTTATCTATCTCAGGGGCAGGTCACGACCCAGACTTTGAAAAACACTACTCTTTACTTTTGCCAGTCCACAACAGAGAAACAAACAAAAGGTCATCTTTCTCCAGGCAAGAGCAACACCTCTGGACTCATGCCACTGCCCACTGCCTAACAATAATTAGTTCATTTCCTAATGTTCAAATATAGCCCTAATCCTAACAATCCTAAGTCTAAACGAACCCAGATAGTCATTTTCACATTTTAATACACGCAGATCTCCACCGAGTCTGAAAAATCTACTGTCACTGTTAACTTTGCAGTCAAAACTCTTCTGTTAGATGACAAAGTTGTTATATAAAAGTTTGAATGTAAAGTAATACGCTCAAAAATTTCATCAAACACCACCTATAGGCTCGACAGAGGAATAGAAGAAAAGTTTGTTGGTTTTTTTTGTTGTTGTTTTGTTTTGTTCATGAAGACGTGCATCTGTGCATCCGTGGTAGCTTGAATTCCTGCCAGTAACAGTGGATTCCAATAGTGACAAGTTTTCAAAGTGGAGGAAAAAAAGGAATGGAAATGTTATAAAAGAAAAAAACTTCTCAAACCACTCCTGCATCATAATCTATTTCTCCTCTGTTTCTCTATTTGTATGCTCAAAACCATAGATGAGTGGATTATTCAAGATTTGAAATGTTTCAGGTTTTCAGTAAAGCTAGCGACGTGGCTCTAGGAGTCTGCTGGTTGGTCTTTAGGTCCTCCATTTTGGTCCAGATCGAAGTATCTCAACGGTTTGATTTCCGTGAAATTTGGTACAGACATTCATGGTCCCCAGAGGCTTCATCCTGTGGACTCTGGTGAGCTCCAGGTTTTTTCTCTAGTGCTATGATAAGATTGTGTTTCAGAGTAAAATATCCTGACCACTGTGGAATAGATTCCCATGAAATTTGCTACAGAGATGCAGGGTCTCTAGTGGATTAATTATACTGACTACTAACTGATTCTCTGAACTTTCATCTAGTGCCACTGGCAGGTCCTTTTTTCTATATTTTACTTGCTTTTATTCAGGAAAATATCTCTGGAAACATATCCACCAGTGGGTCAACATTTTGTTTCACAGTGAAATGTCTGGACAACTATGGGATGTCTCATAAGATGAATCCTACTGACAGGTGATCTCCTGAGTTTTCCCCAGGTGTGCCACCATTAGGTTGACATTTTTTGGATTTAATTTTAAAAAAATCTTGACAACTTCTGGATGGATTGCTGAGCAATTTGGAACAGACATTCCTGGTCCCCAGGGGGGGTGAATTGTAATAGCTTTCCTAAAGCACCATAATTAAGTAAAAATTTCAGTTTATGAAATAATATTCCAGTCAGCATCAGTTCTGCTTTGTCTTTAGTGCTAATTAGCACATGTTAGCTTGCTCACGCTCTAAAATAATATGGTGAACATGGTAAACATTATCCCTGCCAAACATCAACATACCAGCTTTGCGATTATGAGCATGTTAACATGCTGATATGATTATATCGGTCAAAGCACCGCTGTAGTACCAAAGAACAGTCTCACAGATGTGCTAGCGTGACCGTAGACGCTTAAGCCCTATTTGCACACGACCAACATTACAAGGGGACCTCATGTGATTTAGAAATCTTGTGCGGCGCACTTGCAACAAATGAGTAAAGTCTATATTATTCTCAGATTTACTGACATTATCCTCTGTATGTATCTGCATCTGTATGTGTTACAAGCCTAAAACATATTTGCAGCTTATTAGATCAAGTCACAAATGCTTTGTGGCTGTACTTGCATATGCCAATTTTTTCTTGTAAATGTAGTCATAATTCTTTTTTTTTTTTTTTTTTTAATGCCATTATAGCCAAACTCAAAGCACAGTTGTTGACTGCTGTTTGACATATTATGAGTTCCGATCAAATGTCATACTTGTTCAGTTGCATGAGAACACAAAACAGATGTTGGGGGGTAAAAAAATTCAAATCCTACGACCCTCACAGAGATGCTGATTTGCCCGGGACTAGTATTGTCACATAATCTCTTTGTTTGGCGAAATATAGTAGGGAATTTGCTTTGACATTTTTACCTCACAGATTACAGACATGGGAGATTTGCACGGGATTAAATTATAGTAAAATACTAGAGGTCCCCAGGCAGGGCTCGAAATTAACTTTTTTCCCGCAACTGTTCAGAATTCTACTTTCAACTCTCCCAAACCCAACCACCATTGTCTCAAATTGGTTCTTTTTTTCATTCTACATAGTGAAAACGGCAATGGAAGTTTACAAATACTGTTAACACATTGAGCATATCTCATCATAAACACTAGCAGTGTGTAAGCATGTGATGTCGCATAGAGTTTGTTCAGTTTGTGTTGTGTCACATTTCTCAAATTCAAAACACCTAACAATTAAAATGAAATACAGTATATTCTATGACTCATAAACATAATAATTTCATTTGTAATGATCAGTTTCGCTGCTCTCCCAGAAATCATATCTTCATGTCCCAGGTGCTGTTTTTCTTGTCCCCGGGACAATGGGACATCCTTAATTTCAAGTACAGTCCCCAGGTAATACTATTCCTGTGCGAACAGGGGTTTAATTTTGTTTTAATACAATTAAACCTTGTTAATTAAAATATAACTCACATGAATACAAGCCAACTATACCCTCAGGTTTTCTGTGAAATAGGAAAACTTCTTTTAGCCACTTTTCAAACCTACAGAGGTTGAGTGTTTGATACTTGATGATAGCTTTTAGGATGAGTAGCACTTTAATTGCACTTAATTAGTCTTTCTGAGAATTCATTTACATTTACATTTCAACCCATCCCAACAGTCAAAAGCACTACGAAGGTTGTCTTATTTAAAGCTAATGGCTCGGTCAATGTCAGTCCTAAGAGTGTTTCTAATGCTGTACCTAACATGCGTTTCTGCCACTCCAGGCAGCATGAGAGGAATTCAAACCCAGGACATTTTTCTGAGTCAACAGTGCTAAGCACCCAGGCACTGTGCCACTAGAGCAGGCAGGGCTTGACCTCAAGATGGCTTTTGAGGAAAGTCAGGTCGCACAAATCGATGGGTTCCTCCCCGTTGGGAGCATGAATGCGCTCAGCACATTTCATGCCAAACCAGCCATTGGCTTTTGAGCGAGCAAACAAACAACTGGTCGAATGAAGGCAATCGCATAACGTATCACATAGCAGAGGTAGATGTGGTAACAGTACAGCTTTCAAATGTAGCACCCAAACAATTCATTATCATGTCAAATATGAAGACTCCAGTGATTCCCATCCTTCTGGCTGCAGCTTTTTTGATGTGAATATGTCAGCTTTGCAGAGTTAAGCTCAAAGGCACCACTTGAGCTGCAGGTTAAGCTTTTAGCTTAGTGGTGTGCGTTCTCTCTTTTGTGGGGTGGGAAGAATGGACTTCTGGTTTAGATTCCTGGTCACTTGAGTGAGGATAAAAGTGGCTTAGAGTCAGTGATCAGTGGTGGGCAGATTGACTCAGAGTCTTTATCTCAAGAAGGCCAGAACAGAAAAGTGAGAGATTTCCTGCCCACAGTCATAGCTTCAATCAAGGTAAAAGGCGAGATTTTACATCTCTCACAAACTGAGAGTGCACTGCTTGTCCCACTCAGCATCCTGGGCTCTGACATTTGGCTATGATATTAAAGGTTCCCTTAAGATTAGATTCAGATCCGATTTCCATATATATTTCATAAGCCATGTATGCTTCACCGAATCAGAAACATGCACTGCTTAGCATATTGTTTGGCACATTGAAGCTGAGGTCTTTTTTTTTTTTTTTTACCAATCAAACGTTGAGAAAAAAGAAAAACTTGGGGTTTCCTCCCTGTATGCAAGGGGAAAGAGCAGGATAAACGGATGTTTAAGCTTTACAACACAAATCCTAACTCACCATCAAAGTAAATCTTGAGAATCTGAGCCTTTCTTGGATGTTTTTGATCCATGTATATGTTCTTTAATGCAGGGAAGAGCTATCTAACAATTCCCAGAGCTGAAAGTGATTGGGACATCTGTCTGCTGTAGGGGTAGCTTTTCTTTTATCATCCCACAAGGCTTCCCTGAGGACTTTTCAGATGAAGGCTGATTCAGAAGGGGCCAGTGTCTCAGGGGCATCGCTGAATTTACAATCAGCAGAACAAGGTATTCACTGCTGTCTTTATAGCACAGCACCGAAGTTCAAAAGTGAGGCATCTTCCATTTACAGTCAAAGAATGTCTCACCTCAACCTTCAAAGGTATCTTTAAGGTATCTTGTCTTGTTATATTGTAAGTGATTGATTTGTAGTTCAACATTTTTTTCCTTTACCCCATTTGAAAAGTGTTTGTGTTGAATGTTGATTGTGCAGATCCTGCACATAGATTACATCAAACAGAAAGTAACTGTGTTATCATCAGATGCTTGGGTTGAGCCTCTGTGGACTAAAAAAATATATCAGCAAATAACTTTTATTATTTTTATTAAGTTGAGGCAGAGAAACCCATTATTTTATTTAAGATAGTGGTGCATTTCAATGGCATCTTGGGGAACAGGATATGTTAGAGAGTGACGAAGGAAGTCGGCGAACGCGACTAATTGTAACATTAATATAACTTTAATATTACTTCGCCTGTGAACATGATTTCTGCCTGAGTCACGTCAGAAAGATTTTCATCAGCAATTGTGGTTGTTTAACAGTGAAGACAGCAACTCCCAAGATTCCACGCTTTTGTTACCGTTTTAATGTGAGAGACCTCTCGCAGCAGAAATTACATACTGTCTGTATAAGTGATTTTGCCCCCTTAGGGGCAGTGGAACCATCTGTAAAAACAACACTGGCATATTATCACTTCAGTTAATATGGCAAATGTGTAAGTAAACAGTTGCCCACCCAGCAGACATGGTGAAATATTAATATTGTTATTTGTTTAAATCAGATCTTTGGCCACCTGACGAATATAAGTTTAATATTTGTCTTTAGGGATGTAACAATATATCTGATATCGCAATAAAAAATGCATCAATACTGTACCAGACTGTGATGATATCTACTATGATATTACTTAGTTAACTATTTTATTTTGTTTATTTTATAAAAGGGCTACTACTGACTACTGCATTGCTTTTGTTTTGCAGTTGTACACTCATAATTCAAACATTGATATATAATTGTCAAAGACAATTCATGCCAAGTATTTGCACATCCTTATGTCATGGCTGGCCTCTTTTATTTTAGTTGATTAAAGAATAAAAGCAGAAGCACTTATAAGTTTAAAGAAAAAACTGACAAAAATGTCACACATCAGATTAATTATTTAGTAAATAAATTGTATCATGGACTTTTGTTTTTGTTGTATTATCTCACCTTGAGTTTTTAGTATTGTCACATCCCTAATTGTCTTTTAGTTTGTTTTTGGTCCAAGGGAAATATCTGCCTCTTTAGCAGCTGTTCTTCACTGTGTTCACTGGGCTTTTAGAGCTAATTTACTGAAAATAACTACTGTACCTGGTGCTGGAATCAAGGTTGATGAGAGCAGTGACACTGAATCAAAGCTTTAAAGTTGCTGGCCTTTAAACCAAAATGCTCTATGGAGCTGAAGGAAACTACAGAGTCTGGTGATAATTCTTTGTCGCGTCCTCACTTCAAGGTCACGATCACAAAGGTTTACATTACACCAAGTCTTTTGATCCGTTCTTAATATAAAAATCAAGGCTGTGTTTTGGTAAGAATCTGCCGATACGATGTGCATCACAATGCAGGGTTTATTGTGATACTGCGAGTAAGGTGATATGTTGCTGTTTTTTAATTCAACTGGAGAAAAACAGCCATTGTATAAAAACTCATCACCCTGCATATGCTGTCTAAAATCGCCCGAAGAATCCAATCCAAACCTCGGTGAATAAAAGGTTGTTGTTTTTAAAAATATATAATTCTAACTTGTGATCACTGACTTTATTAAGCCGACTGTATCCGTGTCAGCCTTATGCTGGAGACACAGCACCAGCGTCTGACCGCAATCAAAATAAAGGATCCGTGTCAGTGTTAATATCATGACTTTAAAAGCACTGAATTACGTGCCTTAACGAATTTCGTTAGAATAAAATATGAAAAATTGTAAAATTTCTATGAGGCTGTTCAGTCAGACAGCGACAGATCACAAGTAATTAACTTGTATCAATCATCCTGGCAGTCTAGCGAAGATCAAGCTACGTGCAGCTTGTTCGGTCAATATTGTGTTCATTAAAATGTTGATAGTGCTGAAATGACACTTTCTGCCTAAATAATTAATACCTCGATAATATGTGTGTTGCAAAATGCACACACATTAATGTGGCGGCTGCGGAGTCACCCAACATCACCACCCTCGATGGAATTGTGTATTGGCGATGATAGGACGATCTGACTGTGGGCAAGATCGCCCAACTCTATTTAATACGCCTGCTGGCTACCCAGAGGAGGAGACTAGAAATCCAAGGAGCCTGTAGTTCTTCCTTTAAGGTATCATATGCAACATTTCTTCCCCCCAAAAATGAGACTCGGCTAGCACAGACGAAGTACATCACCAGCTACAAGAAAAACAGCTTCTGCAGCAGGAGAACTCTGCTTTCTCATTTAATATAGCAGCACTGAGGAGTTTATTGCCTCAGTTCACTACATTTTCCATCCACACTGACTGTACATCCTCATGAAAACTGCAGAATTTTCCCTTTAGGAGCCACAAAAAGCAAAGCTGTCATTAAAGCAGGTGACTCATTGGGTTACTGAAAGAGGCAAGCAGCGTGTGAGAGGCAAGAAACCGGAGCGGCAAGATGTGTATGTTGACTTTTTTTTTTTTTTTTTCAAAATGCCAACAACAACAGCACTTACAG
>JAJHUR010116064.1:0-12062 GCA_027495735.1 Lutjanus campechanus | reverse complement strand
ATTGTTCTCTGACAGGGAAAATTAACTGGGATTTACTAATACACAGGGAACGCCCCCCCCCCCCATCCTCTGTCTCGCTCCCAAAGAAAAGGTCTGAGGGTAATCTCCTTCCCCGGCAACACCAACCAACCAACCACCCCCATCACGGTCCTCCTCCGCTACCCCTCCACCCCGAACACAAATGTCACATGCTTTCAAGTTTGCTATCAAGATGTAAAACACAAGTAGATAAAATCCCCGACATGTTGAGCAGTTTCTCGCTCGTCTGCTGCCATATGTCGACACACAAGAGGCTTCTATTCAAATATTGTTTTGCATTTCACCTGTTTTCCTTTTGCATAGTCGCTGTGACAAAGGCTGAGGTGACCCGCAGCAAAGAGAGCTTTTATCGCTCATATTCTACATGATGATGCTCATATTTTTACATACTTCTGATTTCTATTTCCTCTATTTCTCTATGCGTATTTTTGCTCTTAAATGAAAGCAACTCTAATTGAATGCAATTTCAAGGGAATTAAGAGTTGGATATTGTTTGGATTTTAACAATAGGCTTGTCTTAAGTCCCGCCCTTTTTATCTCTGTGCCCCAATGACGCTTGATCAAGCCTGGTACCTCGGTCAACTTTCTCTGTTCCTGTTTTTGGATTATGTGCCACGCTCGTCTTTGTTGAGAAGAAAAACAAATTTTGAAGATGGTTAAAAGATGTTGCTGCCTGTAAAAGTGACATATATTCACATGTTAAATTAGCTAACGTTAGCAAAATGCTGGCTAACTACCGAGCCTGTCACAGCTCGGGTAGAAAGAGTAGAGTTTCGGGTGTAGAGCAAAGTTGGGTGGAAACAATCAAGGACAGATGAAAACAACCAGAAATCAAAAGGGTGGGCAAACAGACAAAGACAGGAAGTTAAGACAACAAAGACACATGAAAACTGTGACAAAGCTAATGTACAACAATCATTACATAGTTAATTAGTTCTGCTAACTTAAGCTAACCTCAGGTGTGACCCTCTATGACACTTTTACACAAAAAGAAGAAAGTACCCCAGGGTAAGATTGCTCAACAGTCATTGGAGTAGAGAGCAGAGAGGGGTGGGACTTAAGAAGGGACCATTCTGCTACAGTTACAGCAGACAGGCTAAATGTTATCAACAGAAAACATTGAGCTAAGCTAATGTTAGCTAGATAACTGTAACAGCGCCAGTCTTTTTTCTGGTTGCGTTAAGATTTTGGGATTTACTCTGGCTTCTTTACTGTAATGATAAAGAGTATCCCCAGAATCTTCATGCCTCCTCTTGAATCGTAACGTTGGAACTGATTCTTATATTGAATTGGTTCTTGATGCCTGATTCTATGAGCATCAAAAAAGTATTTCTGACTCTGATGCTCCTTTTACTTTTTTATAGCATTTGAAAACTTCGTGTTGTTATGTTCCAAGTTATGATTTAATAACAGTTTACGTCTGAAAAAAACTCATAAATCTGATTCCCCGAAACTATTTGCCTGCCATTTGATCCCATTTGATTGACATTACCGAGGAAAACAACTCAACAACTGTCATCAGATTTCTGATTCTTGCCTGTTTGAGTGATGATTTGCTGCTTTTTTCTGTTTTATATCGCTGAACACTGAATGTCTCTGGGTTTTGGACTTTTATTCAGTCAAAAACAAACTATTTGAAGAAGTTTTGGCATTTTTCACCATTTTCTACCACGTGTCAATTAATATTAGACTACTGAAGCATGGAAATGCCTCTTTTTTTTTACCCACTTTGGAGCGTGAAAAGAGCACAGACCAAAACAAATACAAAACACTTTTCTTTCAACGAGTACAAACGTTGGTATCGCTAAGAGGAAGAAGCTGATTAAGAAAATTGGTTTTTAGGGCACAGAACTGAGCTTCAACAGAGAAAAATTGTCCCTTAATTTAGACCTTACTTGCCTACATTCAGTTTTGTTGCAGGTTTGGTTCCCTCTCTGACAAATATAAACATAAGAGTGCTATACAAACTCTCTTCTGAAGAGCAGCAATGATTCATCAGAAAAAGCTGCAGGATCCTTTAGTTTAGGAGCATCTCAGACACAAGAGTGCTGTGTGGAAATATGACAAAAATGATCATTTTCATTATCTAGTAACTATTTTCTGATTATTTCTGTAGTCTTTTGTGTATAAAATGACCCAAAATTGTGAAAAACTCCCATCAGAGTCCGAGGTGATACCTGAATTTGCTTGTTTATATCCCCAATAACAGTATAGGAAGTATAGGAATCGAATCTGACCAAGCAATTAGCTGATCAGCAAATTGTTCAATTGTTGAATCCTATAAAATCTGTTCACTGGAGTTTGGGTTTCCCTTCTGACTTTTTTCCAAACCAAACAGTCTTAAGTGATGATGAAGTGCAGACAGCAGTAACACCACACCCATGGCTGGTGTGTCAGCTTACACTGCAGCCTCACGCTAACACGGTGTCTGTGTGCGGTCGGTTACCCAGGTGCAAGGCATGCATCACAGACCAGAACCGATACGCCAACGTGACAGCTGTGGGCAGTGAGAGAAGACCATGACAGCACTGGATAGGGTGGAATACATTAACCCTTATCAAGAGATTGATGCACTTTGGGGTCAGAAATCACACCCCTTCTCTTTTGTGTCTTCTTAATCTTTCAACTGATGGAAATATGTCCAAATTAACTTCCATTAATCTGCTTATAAATCAAAGGAAAAAATCATCACAGCCTTATTTGTTTGTGTTTCTTGGTTGATGAGGATGAGACCCCTTAAACTTCCATGTTTTTATGCATGCATGCAAAAATTGAACCTTGATCATATCCTCAAATGTAAATAGTGATGCAGCTGATTGTTGTCTGGAGAGTAAACAGGAACTGCCTGTGGCTAAATCAGACATGATGTTTGGTGCAGATTTGCCACAATGTGAACAAATATAGCTCAGGTGTAGCGATGACAACACCATACTTCCTGTTTACATCCCTCAAAGCCTGATGGGAATTTTAGTGCCGAAGGATTGATATCAAGAACTGAATAGATAAAAGGTCAGAAAATCCAAAGGTCAGACAGATATATCAGTCAGAAGATGTTGTCAGCCTAGCACAGCTGTATCCATCAATATCGGTATTGTTGATGTCTGATACTTTTTTAGAGAGCATATGCATTTTATATAGTTTTCATAGTTTTAATAGTTATAATAGTTTTTTTTTTTATAGTATTCATAGTTAATCGATCCTTTTTTCAATACCAAATCTATAAAAAACACATGACAGTACAATTACTCACTTTAAAGGAAGAAGCTGTTCAAAGACCTGGGAGAAACTGGAAACTGGGTAATTGAACTAAAATGAATAAATTGACTGAATATCTGTAGAGTATTGGAATATATAAAACATAAATAACTGTCAAAAGTCAGTAGATATTGAACAACCAGGCATTTTTGATATTAAAGCAGTTTGATCTGTCCCATAAAAGTATCGCAGTTCAATACAAAAAATGTTTTGGGGAGGTCACATGGCTGAAAAATATTCCAAAGAGGGTGCATCATTGAAAAAAGTTTGTTAACTGATGTCCTAGTACATGTATAATCCAACGGACATGTCAAATAAGGGTCTTTCTGAGTAACCGTACATAATATATGGCATTTCCAGGGTTCAAAGGGTCAACAACTGGGTTCAGTGGATGTAAAGTGTCTGTTTGTGTTTGGGCACAGCATGTAGGTGACCTAAAACCTGTCTTGTGGCCACGTGCGATGCCGTCCCAGCGGTGACTTTAAATAACTCTTCTGTAAACATGTCCTGTCTGTTTCCTCATGTCCCCTCGTCCTGTGGCCGGCGTTCCGTCCAGTCCTGTTCCGTCCCGTCCCATCCCGTCCACAGCTTGGTGTCGGCTTCAGGAAATGAACAAGAGATTGTTTCACACACTAATAGTAATCACAGATATCATAACAACTAGTGCCGCTGATGAATGCTAATTAATTGGACAGTGTTTGTCTGGATGTAAACACACAGCGAGACACATATGCAGACACACTTCACGCTGCTATTTATAGGTGCAGATTGCATAAGCTTTTTTTTTTTTTTCTTCTAACAACAGGGTGTTCTCACTTTGTCAGTATCAAGCAGAGAGGAGCTGTAACTGACCAGATTATTTTTACACACATATATTGCACCCCTACTCCTTCTTGGCAAACGCTGTGTGGCCCAACGGGTCCCACGGCTTACAAAAATGTTGACGGCGGCCGCTATTTTTGACCATCTGCTCTAAAAGGAGGGCATGTTTGAGTCACAGACGCTGTGGTGTGAGGCTGCGCCCGTGATGTGCCTGGCATGTGGAGGGAGGGAGGGAGAGGGGGAGAGATGGCTCACCCGAGGGCCCAGCATCCTTCGCGTCACCATGGGCGTACACAGCGCGCGGCTGGTTTCACTAATGTGTGTTACATTAGCATGAAGGGTGATGGAGGGGGGGTGTTGAGGGAGGGAGGGAGGGGGTCAGTCCTCCACATCTTGGACGGAGAACAAGAGAGACGATATCCTTGTGCTTGACTTCTGGTGTAAACATCGTCAGTGAGATGAAATAGTCTGAGGTCAGAGATGCCTCAACAGAAGTGTCTGTGTCTTATTCCACCTCTCTGTCTCATGTGAGTGTGTGTGTGTGCATGTGTGTTATTTGTGAGGTAGGAATGTGAAACCTAATCTGGGCAGGCTGTGGGTGGGGGGGTAGGCACAGTGGGTTTCTTTTGGAGAATTAGTTTACGACCCCTTCTTCTTTTTTTGGGGGGGGGGTTGAGAAATCTGGCTGCTCCACGAACTTCACAAACTACTTTCTACTACTTTACACTTACACTTTTCTTTCTTTTATTTGGACTTTTTAGGCTTATCCTTGTTTTTTTTTGCATCCTTAACAATAATAATAATAATGTCCTCCATAATACACGTCTTCCACAGCTTCTGTGCAGATAATCTTCGTAGTATCAAGTCATTTTTGTCTGCACTTAAAGTCTGTAAAGTCTTCTTTTCTTAAAACGAGAAAACATCTGCCCATGCAGTGACATTATTTTAACCCAGTGGTTTTCAAACTGAGGTTCGGGGACCAACACAGGTACTTGAGTGAGTTGGAGGGGGTCCCTCAGCAGAAGGAGGAATAGAATATTTTAACTTTTATCACATTTTTTTGAAGTGCAAGGAAAGAAGTAGGGATTGATCGTAATTTAAAGTGATCCTTGTTTGATCACTGATTGGCTATGAAGACTTAATTATCCTCAAACCTAAAAAAAGATTTCTTTATACAAAAATCCAGTGAGACCGGAGACTGTGATCTAATGTGCATCTATTGTGGGGCTCTTTGACATGAAAACCACTGTTTTAATGTGTATATTTATGGTTTATGTGATAAGGACAGACACAGTAGATACAGTAGATACAAACTGAAAACAGCTATTCAGCTGGTGTCACATTGTCAGTATCCCAATTCGCAACACCCATGCCTAGAAGGCCTTTTATGAAAATAAAATCTGAATTAAATTTTTCCCAAATAAAATCCCTCTAATAAAATGGCCAATTATTCTTGATTAAAGTGCAGCAGCCAGCTTTATTCTGTCTTTTTTTTTAAAGATACAAACACTTTAGAGGAAAATGGAGAAAAATTCTGAGTTGTGAGTTCTTGAAAAGTGTCATGATTATCTTTTGGCCCCCGTTACCACTTCAAATTAAACTCATGTTTTAATCACCATTTTGAAACCTGTTTAGTATCTTTAATGAAATACTGTGTTTTAATGGTGCAAATGGAGAAAATTATAGGCTGTTTCAAGTCTAGCTGTGTGCTACGGGGCATTTCAAAATTGAGAAAGAAAAGATTGCAATTTAGATTGTGGATCGTGATCGCGGTTAAATAGATCATGACATTATTTTTTGACCAGATCGCCAGATGTCAGAAAAAAAAAAAGAACAATATCCACCTCAGTTTCCCAGAGTCCAAGATGAGGTCTTTAAATGTCTTGTTTTGTTTGACCAACAGCCCAAAACCAAATGATGTTCTGATTACTTTCATACAGGATAAAAAAAAAACAGTCAGAACCAGTGAATTTTTGGCACTATTTCTGAAATACTGCAGATTAATCTTCTAAATCTTAATCATCTTCTTGTTTCTGCCTTTTTTTTATTTAAAGCATCCATCCTTAAATGTACTCTCCAATTATTAGCTGCAGCTGTTAAGACCCCCCCTCACACACACACACATACACAGTTCCTCGTTTGACCTTGGATGTTTGAGGTCAAATGTCACATCTTGGCTTTGGTGCCACAGTGATCCACAAGGACCACCTTCATTCAGAAAACATACCTGCTATCAAGACTGATAAATCCATGATACCTTGTGGCTTTGTTATCGTCACGTTTGGCATCAGCTGATCTTGAGCAGCAAATTGAAAAGGCAAATCACTCGAGGCTGCCTGCGTATCCTGCCTCCTCTTTGTGCGGCGTCGGCAGACACTTCCTTCGGAGGAGGGAGGTGGAGATGATCGTGTGAGCTGTAATTATATTTATGTTGGGTCCCATTCAATCTGTCACAGTAAATTTTGCCTGACTCGTCATATTGTAAATCATTACAGCGGATTAGATGCTGGTTATGAACTCAAAAGGCCGGGGAAGGATTCCTTTTTTTGTCCCTGTGATCGCTGTATTTGTTTGTTTTTGACAAGCTAGTTGTGATGATATTAGCCGTGCAGTGTTTCCTGGATGTTCTCAATAAATTTTAATTGGGAGGAGAATGGGTAATGTCACCGGCGTTTGCTTTGAAGAAAACCCCTTTCAGAAGAGCGGGCAGTCTTCCAAGAGTGCAAGAATGCCTCTGAAAGCCTCCGTGTTTCACAAGCCGTCCTCCACTTTTTGTTTTCTTATTTGTCTTGGATCAAAGACGCACGATGAGCAGCGATGGAAAGTTTGACTCCATTTTTGGCAAGTGGCTTCTTTCAAACTAGTGCAGGAGAAAGAAGAAAAAAAACCCTTTCGATTCATCTCAATCAGCTGCTCAGCGCTTGAAGCAGGATAGACTTCTAGTGGCTGATAAAAGACTGATCGCTCCTGCATGCTTCTCATACGCTCACTGTCCAAAACTCAAGGTAGTGATCGACTGTACGGTTGCTTGTAGACACAATATTATTCATAAATGTCCTACTGATGAGTTCAGCTTCTCATGTATTAGTGAGTGGCACAAATCGTCACTCCCAAATCACTAAATAGATTAGTTGAAAATTAATGAACTTTTCTCTCGCGCAACAATACTATTGTTTGGCTCAGTTTTATTCGCTCCTCATGAGTTTTTGGCAGTTAAAGGGATAGTTTGGGTTTTTTGAAGTGGGGTTGTATGAAGTACTAAAAACACGGGATACGGTACGTCGGATACAGGAGGCTGGAGTACCAGTGTAGGAAGCTGAGCAATGTCACTTTTTTTTAGCCACCAATGTGTATGATATATTTAGAATATTTTTACTGCTTTACTTTGCCGTCAGACAGCCTTTTCTCACAAGAAAGCCAAACATTGCTCTTTCCAAAGCCACCATTCTCCATTGACAAAAACCGTTTCATTACCTCACAGACCACAGGAGTGCTTGTTGGTCTACTGCTGCCTCAATTGCTTGATTTATTATTATGTTATTATGAATTCTGTGAATCCAAACCAACCCTTTAAAACACCAAAGTCGCACAAATCACAAGCTAACTAACGGACTGAGGCAGCAACTGCCGTGTTCCCCGTGGCTTTAGCCACGTTTGCACCACAGGAACATTTCCCAGGGACTAAGAACCTTTAGAGGAACTCAGTCTGTGTTTCTACGGCTGGGACCAGTGTCTACCTCTATTTTACCCCCTCTATGCTCAGGGGTAGTACTTTCCAAAAGCACAGCAATTTTGGGGGTGGGGCTTGCAGTGTTGAACATTTCTGATTGGTCGAGTTCTTGCTACTTTCGTACTCATACTAGTTGCACGCAAAAATAATACAGGTCTTTTGACCACAGTGAAAATGCAGACAACAAGCGGCTGAAGTAACCTTTTGTTCCTTGAAAAGTAGATCCTGGGACTAAAAGTTGGGTTGGAAACGTGGCATAAAATACTTTTTGCTGCTGTCCAAAACAGTACATTGGTTAGCTTCCTACTCCGGTACTCCTGCTGGTTCTCCAAAGCTGACCGACTTACAGCGTGGGTAATACACTGCCCAAGTACCTCATACAAGCCCACTTCAAAACATCCAAGCTATCCCTTTAAATCAACTTGCTGAGTCGAGCTGTCACACATGTGTTAAGCCACCTCGAGCACTCGCATGTCGGAGCAGTTGCTTCATTTGTCTACAAAATCACTTGTTTGGAGAAGCCCCTGAATGTTGCATTGCGCCATTTGTATGCGAATCACATCTACCCAAATAAAGCCTCAAAAATTTCCCTAATGTTTACTGCAGCAAAATCACATTTCAGCCTTATTTATGCTACTGTCTACACCTGAAGACATAATTTCACCCTTAATCTTTCAGAGACGCTCTAACTTGCTATATATTATGGATTTCAGCATGCCAGGAGTTCTAAGAGGGAAAGTATGAATTATTTGTGTCATTACTTTTGCTGCTGATAGGAAATGTTTTGCATAATAAACAGCCAAGACAACAAGTGAAAAATTAATGAGCAATATATAGTTTATGATGCATGCGGTGTGATGTTTGCTGATGAGTGAAAAAAACCTCCACCTTATTCTCTTTGGAGTGATTGTCAACCATCAATTTTCATCACGTCATTGTTCAGCTCGTGAGTATTTATTTTTATTAATCTCCACAGTTTGTATTGTCATGTTAATTTACTCTACAAGGGTCTCACTACGGTGTGAGATTTTAAGAACAATGAGGATGAAAGGCAAGAAGGCGAGGCTCATATCAGCGGAGAAAGAAGGATATTGGAGAGGAGTAGTCTACACTTTGCTGAACTCCCAAAGCGTCTTTTTTTTTTTTTTTTTTTTTAATATTTAGCTCCTGTCAGTTAAAATCAAAAAGTTTCTCACTTTCTCTAAAGCTCGGAGAGAGAAGGAGAGAGGGGGGAAACTGCTTCACGGGTGAAAGCCCTCGCACATGAATATTTAATGGTTGCATTTTAACCAGAGTCATAAAATCCAAGAGGATGTGGCTGAAAAGAGAGCAGTGAGGAGTGTGCAAAGTAGGCTACTTTGTTTCTTTATAGTCTGAGCTGAATGCCTGAAAGTCATGTAACTCCTTTCTGGCTGCACCAGTGAATCAAATATGTGGATTGTGTCGGGCTAATTTAAAGCCCGGGCCACGTTTAAGCGATGTGTTGCGGCCTGTTTCTGCACGGTAAGCAGCTTGTTCTACAGCAGGATGAAGAAATCCTGGACCTTAAGGGGCTAAATTGAAAATGTTTCATTTTGACACTTCCTCAATGCACTCAGGAAAAATGGATTTGATTCACTTAATCCATTTGGCCAGCTGACCAGATTCAGAGGCAACATCTATCACTCTTAGAAATAAGGGTTCCAAAAGGGTTCTTCCTGTAGGGCTGAAGAACCCTTTTTAAATAAGGGTTTGTCGAGGGGTGTAAGACTAAGGGTGCCATTTAGAATCCATGTCGTCTCTTAGTAGAACCTCCTGGATATATTCAAGAAAAAAACCCTTAAAATATAAAAAGGTTTGTGTTAGAACCTGCTTGGGGTCTTGTTGGCACCCTTAGAAGGTAGAAAGGTTCTTGATTTAACCCCCAGAGAGGGTTCTGGGTGGAACCGTTACACTCTAGAAGGGTTTTCTGTAGAAAATCTGATAGGGGGTTCTGGTTGAAACCTGTCACAGGTGTTTCTAAATATAACCCTTAATGCTGGGTTCTCGGAAAACTGAAAATGTTCCAAGTGGTTCTAACGGAAACCAAAAAGGGGTCTCCTATGAGGACAATCTGAAGAACATCTTTATTTCTAAGAGTGTAGTCAATATGCATCAGTTTTAGCTTAATGCAGTTTGAACCAGAGAAAAAAAAGAGGGAGGATATCTGTGGATATTTAATATGCAACCTCTCCTCCTCCTCCTTCGTCTTCTTCGTCTTCGTCTTCTTCTAGTCTTGTCATGCATTTTTAAAATTCTGTTCAGCCCTCCGCTGAGCCAGACTCGCAGCAGACAGACACTGAGCTGATTGTTAAGTTTGATAAAGCTCTGTATTTGTGCGTGGCGGGGGTTATTTTCGTGTATGTAAGCTTTACTTCAGCGAGGTAATCATTTGTCATCCAATATTGAATCTAGTTAAATGGACTCATAAATTGCAATCACTTAACTCGGCCCAACTATTACGTTTAATATTGCTTTGTGGAAAAGGTCAGCCAGCAGTGGATCAGGTTTCAGCAGCTCAGATAATTCAGATGCCTTTTATGAGTCTTTTTAAGCTCCGGAAAAATCAGCAGCCAGGCAAACTGACTGTACAGTACTTAACAGCAGGATACTCGGCGGCTACTGTTTATGTTTTCTGTCCTAAGATATCCTTAATGCAGTGTTTAAAGTGTGTGTGGTTGGCAGCTTGCAGATAAACCACAGTGGATGCCCTTAAGGGAAACAAAATAGAAGGCTTTCCCCGCTGAAAGGTCCAAAGTGCAGTTGTCCACTCTGCACGGCAACAATGGAGCGGTTGTGCAAACGGAGCCATCAGCGGCGCTGGCAAGCCTGGCAAACCAGCTTATCAGGAGGCAGGGTGCACTGAGCGGTGGGTGGGAGGGGGGTTAGAGTGCATGTGTGTGACTTTGTGTGGCACTCAGTGGTACACAACCTCTCAGTTCATTTGGAAGCTGTGCGCTTGCTCAGGCTGCAGAGACACAGCTGGGTAGTGCTCTGTACGCATGGCCCCTTTGTGTTCACATGTTACTGACAGCTCAGACTGTGAATATATGACTTTGCATGTGTTTGTTTATGTGTGTGATCATGTGTGACCTGCTAACTAACCCCATTAAAGGAATACTCCACCAAAAATATTTCCCGTCGGACAATCAAATACTGATGTCACTAGAACACAGCTGCTGATTATTTTCATTAGCAACTACATTTATGCAGATTATCGATAATTTGGTTTGTGAAATGTGTGAAAAATAGCGCATAATAGTCCAAATTGCTTATTTTGTCTGAAGGACAGCCCCAAATCTGAAGACATTCAATTAACAAGTACATAAAACAGAGAAGAAAACTAAATTCTCACATTTTGGGAAGCTGGAACCACATAATGTTTTGGCATGCCTGCCAGAAAAATGGCTACAACAGTTAATCAGTTATCAAAATATTATAATCAAACAATAGACTCATCATCTCGGCTCTAAATGCTAGTAAGTGGTAATAGCTCTGTAAATGACACTTTCATCAATGAATCAACCATTTACTGTGTTGTGAAGTGGTTATAAAGTGATACTTGGCAGAAGTGGCTCTGCTCTGCTGCAGGAGAAAGTTCTCTGAAGATCCTCTCCATAGCATTAAATCTTTAGTAAACAATACAATGACTTGCATTCATGTAAGGAGAACACAGTAAGGATAGCAGCCAAGTAATGGTGAGAAGTGTGGCTGACATCATTAGTTGCTTAATCGATTGGTTCATTGATAAAATGAATCGCCAACAATTTTGATCGATCAGCATTTGTTGTTGCTCTCTAGTTTAAGCTTTTAATTTATGAGGGTGTCCTGCCTTTGTAAATGGAATATCTTTGAAGACGTCACCTTGAGTTAAAGATAATGGTATTTTTAAATCAATAGCGAAAATAATTGTTGCATCTGCAGTGAGAAGTGTCCGGTTATTATGCCGAACGGCCAGCTGATGACAGTCAGGTTATCAGTGCTCTGCCTGACTCATAGACTGTGTATGAAGTTGGACGAGGTGTCTCCTCTTCCTCCCACGGTACAAAAATGAAGCCAAAAATCCCAGATATGAACACTGTCATCATGCACTGTTGACGTCATTTGGAGTTTGCATAGTAGTGTTTGAGCTGCAATATACAAGTCCTGCACATGCACCCAGCAAACAGAGCTCAGCTGTCAGTTGTGATGTAAAAAA
>JAJHUR010116063.1:1135-12909 GCA_027495735.1 Lutjanus campechanus | reverse complement strand
GGATCAGATTCGGGATCCAACACATACGGCTGTATTTCAAAACTTGTCATTTTCAAAAGAGTAAAGTAATAAAGTTCACTCCTGCACAGAGCCCGAGGCTCTCTGCTGCTGCAGAGGTATAATGAGGAGGCGGAGTTCGGCACCGCTCGGCAGCAATTCGGAAGTCCTCGGGAAAGGGCTGGGGGGTGGAGTAAACTACACGGCTCGTTTTTGGCGTGACGAGAAAAGAGGAGAAAAGAGGAGCAGAAAGAGACACCGTTCTGAATATCTACAAAGCTTTGTGTGCGGGTAATCGCATGTAGCTGCTCTATAAGAGTCCAAGACTCAGTACAAAGGCCCGAAAATGAGCATAATATGTCCTCTTTAAGCGTTCAGCATAAGTCACCATGGTGATCTACCACAGTAACAGTGCGTTCAGACCGGACGTGACCGCGACGAGATTACATAGAAAGTCAATGCAAAGACGCGAATACACGCGAATTTGTGCCGGCACCGCAAATCATGGGCTTGGCGCGATGCGAATACGCGAATTCGTGATGCGAATGACGCGGCGCAAATTCAAAAAATTGAACTTTGGCTGTAGCCCCTCCCTTTTGTTTTGGGCGAATATTCGCGAGTTGTTTACTCACGCGAGTAAATTCAACAACTACGCGGCCAAATTCGCACAAGTAACGCAAGGCGAAAATTCGCTTCGCGTCCGGTCTGAACACACTGTTAGAAGTGAACCACCGTCGTGGTACCAAAAAAGTTACCTTGTAAGCTACAAATCCCTCTTTGTAGTACAGGCCTCTGGTCTTTTCAGCCAGCTTTTGTTATTTTGTGTTCTTTACTTTCCCCCATTATGTTCATTTAAGTTATCTTTTCGTTTATTCACTCCTGTGTCTTTGCATTTTTGGGTCCACCTCAGAATTGAATTGCAACAGTCAAAAGATAAGATATACCCTGTAGTGAGCGTGTTTTAATAATCCTATTAAATGCTGCAGCTGCTCTGATATTGATCTCTATAAATAGATATCTCCATATGAATGCAGAATCCGTAGGCAAATGACAGGATTTGGTATTAGGAGCATTCTGGCTTCTGTTCGTTGTGTAGTACTGAACAATCACATTTGAGTTGGCTGTGGTTGCAAGAAGATAACCAGTCCATGTTCAGAGCGAAAGAAGCAGAACCTATTGGCCAAAATGCAACCTCAGAACCCACAGGCTATTTTCTTTTGCGGTTTAACTTTTTACACGCTTTTTTTAAGTTTGCATTCTGCGTTCACATGGAGATATCTAGATTAGCCAAAATGTCTTGGCCTACACCGAGGCCCAGAAACATTGGCTGCTACCCTCAGAGGCTAAACCAGCGTCAGACTATAGCTGATGGGTTCCTTAAGTACTGTAAGTCAAGAACCATGAATAGAAAACAGAAACTTGACACTAAAATATGAAAAAAACGTTTTAACAATATGCACAATATATATTTAAATCAAATAGCTGTACACTTTTGTGCAGAAATGTGCAAAGTATTCACCAGACAATGGTCAAAAGCTCATAGAAAGTGCATTATAAGAAAATTTAAAATGTGCATGATGTCAGTGGGGCTTTGGCAGTTGGGTAAAAAGCCTCCTGCTGGAGGGGAGTGACTCAAAAAGTTTGACATGCAGAATCACCAGGCTCTCCGATGTCTGGCCAGTTTGAGAGAGGGGAGGTGGGACTGACCTCTCATTCAGGAAATATAGTTTGTAATTTTGTTTGTATTATTGCACAGAGAAATATTGAAGCAGCAGATAATAAGGGATGCTGCTCGGCCGCAGTGAGGACAAGGAAGGTGACAGAGATGAATGAAAACAGTGTAAAATGTTTAAAGCTCCGTAAATGTCTTTAATATCTTTTTCTGAGTACGGAGGAGTCGGGCTGCACAGAATCCATTTAACAGCACAACTGTAGCTAAATCTGACCACCTCATGCAGGTTCACTTCATCATGGCTTCTTGATCTACAGCCAAATTCAGATACAGTCATATTCTCGTATTTGTTTAGGCGAGTTGCTCATTGATTTCACAGGTGGTAAAATTACGCACATTCTTTATTCAAAGTAAAAGTACAAATACTTGTGTAAAAAAAATGGTAAAAGTGGAAGTACTGATTTAACTTAAGTAAAAGTGAAAAAGTACAGGCTCTGAAATGTACTCAAAGTAAAAAGTAGCCCTCTGAAAGACATTTGTACCAGCTGTTTCTTTTGTGTCTTTTACGTGATTTTCATTTTGTCTTTTACGTTGTTTTTCATCTTGTTACATCTTTGTTGTTTTCATCTTGTCATTTGTTTTACATTTTCATCCTGTCACATCTTTTAGGTAATTTTTTTTTGTCGTTATGTCTTTTACCTTGTTTTCATCTTGGTCGTTTTGTCTTGCTACCTGTTTGATATTTTTTATCTTGCTACATCTTTTCCGTTGTTTTTGTCTTAATACATCTTCTTCAGTTTCATCTTGTCACATGTTTTACCTTGTTTTTAATCATGTTGCGTCTTCTAATGTCGTTTTTTGTCTTGTCACATCTTTTACATCCTTTTTTTGTCTTGTACGTCATGTTACACATTGTTTTCATCTTGTTACATCCTCTATGTCCTTTTTATCTTGTTCCATCTATCTTTTATGTCATTTTCGTTTCGTTCCGTCGTGTGTGATATTCACTGATCGATGTACCAAGGAATCATCTTTTCGATGTGTTCTTATCTCATCCAGTTAGGTTGAAATCAGTGTTGTTGTTGGGAAGGTGCCGCACAATGAGGCAAAATAAAAAATCATCAATAATTCCCAGCCTGTTTTGAAAATGTAAGGAGTATCAACCGGAGGTACTTCCTACCTCTAGGTTGATTCAGACTAAACTGCCTGTGTGTCCACAGTCTCTCAGCATGTAGGACGGTCTTCATCGCCGGCCCCAGCCAGTCCGATATGCGCTTGACAATTGTTCATTTGCACAGCAGCGACAACACCTTCCCCTGCTGTTTTAACATAAGAGTAAGAAGGAGGACGATATCAATTCCTCGTTCAAACCAGCAGTGTACTCAGTTTACAAATGATGCCTTTATTAAAATTCTCCTCTCCTCTCTCTTTTTTATCTTTGTTTCCTCCTGTCCTCAGTGGCCAACTGTCGATATCCTAAAAACGCAGCCTGCAGACTTCACATGGCCAGTGGCATTAGGGCATCTAGTAGTGGGAAGCCTTTCATCTCTGTTCCTCATGTTATTCCTGCGCTCAAAGGGTTTTCAATTCTCTGCTTGTCTTCCCATCATAACAAAAAGATGCCTTGGGAAAGTGGCTCTGGATCCTCCTGAATCAGTCAAGAGAAATTCTGAAGCACATCTGTTCCTGTTGTATGAAATGAACTGATGTTTATTTTATAGTTCTCACCTGACCCAGAATCCATTTATTAGCCTGATGACCTGTATTAAATAGCGCTGAATTAAAAATAGCACGATTCACCTTGCAGAACAAATATGATTAAAAACAACAAAAAAAACCCTTGTCCTTTTATTTGGTTTCAGCTCTTTTACTCACTGAAATGTCTTGTGAAGGAAGTCATTTGCTCCTGCCAACATCCTCCATAGATCGGTTGCAATAATTCAAATAGATGAAAGACTTACAGGATCAAGTGTTGGCTCTTTAACTACAAGTCAAGCATACTTTACATTTTTGCCCAACGTCTTCAAAGAAATGCTACAGTTTTTGATTTTTTTTAAACCATAAATGACAAGACAGCAGGGGAATCTGAGTTAAATAAACTGATGTCTATATCTGTAGTTTAATTCAAAGACGACTCTCATAAAAACCTCTTTGGGAACTGATGCTTTTATGTCTGCTGCTATTGAAATGAGACCAAATATCAAAACTTTATAGGTGACTTAATGATTCGCGTAGGAGGAAAGAGGTGCTTCTCTTCTACTCAAACTGCTGAATAATTAGAAAGTCATGGAAAGTTTTCCGCTAAAGGTGTGATGAGTAAGAATTGGTTACTGCCAAACAAATAGCAGGCGGCATATCACTTTTACAGCTACAGTTAGCAGCTAACTGTTAACTGTGGCTGCCATTAGCTACTTAGTTAGCTATGCTGTCCAGGACACCAGGGGAATGTTAGTGTTTAGACCACTAGCACAGGAGCTTTGGAGCAGGGTTTTCACGTCCAGGGCAGGGTGGGGACTAAGCAGCGACTGTTGGCGGCGAGTGGTGCCAAGAAGAGCACTAGAACCAGAGCTAGGTGACCAGACAGTGGAACCGGGCTCAGCAGCTTCCCCAGTGAACACATCTGAGTGATACCGAACACAGCTTCCGAGACCAACAGAAGCCAGTTTGACAGGAAATGCACATAACAGCTCCAACCAGAATTAGGGACGGGAGAGGCGTGAAGTGGGAGAGGAGTAAGAGGAAGGTCAGGCATCAGTTAGCGCCCACCTCCAGAGGCCAAACTTGGCACGAAAACCACCCTGGTGTTGTGGGCTGCTACAGTGATTCACTGTGGCCTTTTGAGGTACAAAGTGCTTTTACAAGAGAGGATAGGCTGGGGCTGCCTGGTTATCATATCTCTACAACACAATACAGAGACATCTTTGGCATAATGCAGACATATTGTACCTTTAATGTTAACATTGAAAGGAACCAATGGAAACAAATGGTTGCTTTAAGTGTGGGAACACTGACATCACTTCCTGCGATGTCTACTCACTAGAAAAGATGTAGTTTTACCTTCAGTTTTTCGTGGGGGAAAAACATCCAAAAAACAAATTTCAAAAAGATTAGCTGCAAATTAAAGAATATTAGCTTTGGAATAGATTCTTTAAAACAAGTAAAACCCACTGAAAGAGTCCTTTTTAAGGGCGTTTTCACACCTACCTCGTTTGGACTCTGAAACATGGTTCAGTTTGTTTCTAGTGTGAAATTTACGCACCAAAACAAAATGAGTCGCGGAGACCAGATGTTTAATTCACATCTGGTCTGACAACTTTAGAAAGAGCCAATTAGAAAAACTCATAAAAGCACTTTTCAGTTGTTGTTTCACTTTGGTACAGCTGGTAGCAGGTAGCACCAGCAGCCCCATTATAATAATATCATGGTGAGAACGATGTGAATCTGTTCATCCATCTTTTCCCATAAACAGCCACTGAAGTCAAGCTTCCTGCCAAATCGTAAACACGCCGACGTCAGACGCATGCCGGTCTACAAACCAATCAATGTCAAATATAAGGAGACGCAACCCACGTAGGTGAGGACCAACACGATGTCGGTAAGACATGTAAAGTTCTTTAAACTGCTTGGATAATTGCAACGCGAAACCAAAACTAACCGGACCAAACAGAAACCTGGACTTTCTAAGAATGTCTGAAAAGTCGGGGTGAGTTTTTGGTCCAAAAGAAAGTTGAAGCTGTACAGTAATTTTAATCACTTTGTGCTGGTATTGATAAACAACCACATAACCCTCTCAGATACAGTATATTATTGTGAGCTATGGGGCAATAAAGCTTATTGCCTCTCAAAGACAGCAGCATATTGTTTTTCGAACATGTTTTTTGGCTGATGACCCCTGCAATAATATTTCTTCTTCCATGAGAAACAGTAAGACAACTACTTAATAGAGCGTCTCCCAGCAGGGTGGACAGCAGGCAGGGTGGCTACGGACCTGCTTGACCCTAAACTCCATTAGTCATCCCAGGCCGATCCTCAGAACCTTTTCCCAAAGGCGTGCGGCCGGCCAGGCCAGATGCATCGTCGCCCCAGCAACAGGAACGTGAGCGAACTGCAGAGCATGAGCGCCGAATGGCCGGGATGTCCGAGGATGACGTTGGCATCTGCGGGGCTGGGAACGGAGTGTGGGTATGTGCCCGCGGGGGAGACGAAAAAATGTCAAGAGCGATTAGAGTGGCGGCGGGGGTGAGGATTGTGTGCGTGGAGAGGACAGCTTTCTGAGCGCTGGTGTGTTTGGGGGAGAGGGATTTGTCGATGGTGTGTTTCTGTGTGTGTCTTCACGCCTCACTGACTCGCTGCTCCGCCACCTGCCAGCTTGTTTGCAAGCATGTGTGTGCTCATGCATGTTCATATCACTGCTGGTTGTACTGTATGAAGTCATGTCTCAGTGGTTCATTTTATCTCACAGAGTAGCACCTAAGAAAGAAGCACACCACCACCACCACCACCACTACTGCACCACACCACCCCCTCCTGTGTCTCCACAGCAGAGACTCAGCTTTGTAGATATATATTAACCAAACAGCGACTGTATTTACATACTTTTCATTCTACTTCTATTTGGACTTACAGGCTAATCAGAATGTAAATGTGCTGTTCTGTTTGACCATTCTGATAATTTGCTGTGTTCAGATATTGTTAATCAGTGTGCAAATTACCTGGGGGCACCCAGGGGGGGGGTCCACCCTCCTTAGTGTTCCAGTGTTATGCTGAAGTCTTACTCAGAAGCAACGCGCAATGTGCAAGATTTGAGTCAGAAAAAACATAAAGGTTTTTATTCCAAAACACATAAGAGTTTGGCTGTTTTAAGGTCAAACATCATCATGCTGTGACAATAAAGGCAGAAGTTTTCTGTTAAGGCTTTCAGGGGGTCTCATGCGGCAATCAAGGGATCTTGGAACCCCCAAGACCTTCTGTATTTTGCACCATGTTGGTAATCCTTGCCCACTTGAAGGAATATTTTGATATTCAAGAAGATACATACTGTTACATTTGCTTTCTTTCCAAGAGATGAAGCTACAGCAAGCAGACGGTTAGCTTAGCTTAGCATGACCAAGACTGAAAACAGGGGGAAAGAGGACACTTTCTCTGTCCAAAATCGACCAGCCAACTCTTTCTGGAGTTTGTAACACACTTACATGACAGCAAGACTTCAAATCACTGCTCCCAGCCAAGTCGAGCTCATAACCCCCCATAAAACCAGAAATTGTTGTTTTTAAAATGTCTTTTTTCGTATAAACTGAGCAAACTTAGTCTGACTAACTGGATGCACACTGTGGGTATAAGCCTGCCATTGGTTGCTTGGTTGCATTTGGCATTACAGCATCTGCTGGGTGTGCTTTCAAAGTCCCCAGGACATCAACAACCTCTGAGCCACAACATACACGCTGAAAAATCCAAATTAGCACCTGATACGCGAATGGTATGAATGTAAACTAGTTAGCAGCTGTACCTTTTCTTTAGGGGTGATTCAGCCATTGTAATGCCGGCGCTCGCCTCGCGACATGCAAATGTTCCCTCTCAAAACTGTTTTGCAGGGAGAGAGAGAGGTCTGCCTACACAAAACTAGAACAAACCAGAGGAGAATTGTTGTAGTAAAAATACTGTAGCAGCAAACCAAACTTGGCGCTGTTCCATGTTTTTTAATTATGGACACTAGTTTAAATTTTTTAGTTTTCTTAAATTAGAGTGCTTAATTTGGGATGCTGGGCATTAGGACACTAGTTCTAATTACTGCAGAAGATGTGAAATCTATCAATTAAAGACAGACTTTTTTGTGTGATATGTTTCAAATTATTCTGATGATATAAGTTTTTGTTTCAGAGGCTATATGGTATGTTTATTATTTAAGAAATGTACAGGAATCAAATTGTGGCACAAACAGGGCCTCAAACAGAGCAGCGTACAAGTGAAAAACTCACATCATCAAATTGTGTGCCTAAGCTGTAAGATTAATCCACCAGGGCTGGCTCCCGACTCCCCGACGTGTCCTTTATAATTGGAGCAGTCTCAGATCTGATCTCAGCGTCTAGGATGGGAAGGCGCGTTTGTTTCCTGACTCACTCTCAGAGCGTCTTCAGTCGGGGGAAAGAAGCCATCCTGATTGTCCGAGCCAATGTTTTCTGTCATCTCTCTAAGGATCATATGATTTTGATGTGAACAAGCCAATATTTGCATGGCAGCCATTACGTGTCCATAATGAGATAGTGTATTAGATAGTATTGTTATAACATATTTTTCCATGCTCAAAATCACTGTTCTACTTTTATAGTGCTGCATATCAGCCCTGAAAGTAAGTCTTTGTATACGTGCACTTGCATATATAATTCAATTCCTTTGTACTGTATATAATCACATTTCCTGTGTCTGCTTCCCAATAAAAGCCACCCTGTGTTTAAACCAGTTGAATATTTTTTCCAGAGTATCCAGCTTTTGTATCATGATGTGTTTCCAACTAAAACATGATAGGCAGGTGTGTCATAACCCAATGTGCTCTTGCTAGCTAGCTAACTAATGAATCTTAGCTCTGTGTCACTAAAAGTTGAAGACTGATTGATGTGTGGATGTCATGATATTACTAGTTGAAATTTGTTGGTTTGAGGTACACAATATGACTGGGGATGTGATCTGAACAGGAAACTAAAACGGCATTTTTCATTTCATCAAATGTTTTCATTTCAAATGTTTGATTCGTAAGCAGTAACTTAATGCAGCTCTGAGATGCAGAGTGAAGGTAAACAGTGAGGCTGACATCAATGAGATCAAATTACAAGCACGAACTGGTTGATTCCATGAGGCGTGGCGCTTCTGCGTCACCGTTTTGATCCATCCTCCACACGGCTGCAGGCCCAACCAGCAGCGTTTCAGACGTGTTTCATTAGAGGAGCGTTTCACCAGCCTGATTATGCTGATTTGCTCAGATTTAGTTGATTTTGGTCATCTTTACTTGCGCTTTGCGCTTCTACCATGGATAAGTAGATTACATATTTAGATTATAATTTATTTTCTGTATCTCGTTATGATCACTAGTATGCACAGAGTCTTTTATTTTGAAAATTGACCTCTACCTTTTCTGTGTCAGACTTCCTGCCCGCTCGATCTGCTCTGTGCTAATTGACATGGCATCTATAAAAAACAGATGTGGCGTGTATTTGAAGCAGAGCAAAGCTTCTGGGAAGTGCAAAGGTGGAATCACAAGCAGATTGCCGTGGCGTGGCCGTAAAGCAGCGCAGACATACCTGGCGGAATCGTAGCACTGGATTACAAACATTCCTCATTTCCTGTGATTCTCTCGTATGTACAGTAGACATCCAAGACATTTGATTCCTGCACAGGAAGGACAGGCCCAACCATTAACAATGAAATCTTTTCATATAGTGCAGGTCTAGACCGTACTCTTTATGATATCGTTTACAATGATTCAACAATTCCCACCAGGAGCAAAGCACAAGGGTGACAGTTGCGAAGAAAACCTTCCCTTTAACAGTCAAGAAAGCCTTTTAACTCAAGACCTTCATGGGTCCTCAAGTTTGGGGCAGTCTCCCAAAATGAATTTCTGCTGTTAGTTAGACAGATCATCACAACGTGATTCAGTCTGAGGTCAATGACATGTCGAGAGTCAGTCAAGCATATGTAATATATAGGGAGTTTCCTCTGTGTACATGTGAGTATGGTTGCTTAAGTTGCTTAAAGGTCCAGTGTGTAAATTTAGGGGGATTTATAGGCAAAATATGGCAGAATTGGAATATAATATCCAAAACTATATCAGGTCCTCTTCCATGAAGGCTGCTATGCTTCTACAGTTTGGCAGCAAGTGGCTGTAATCTGCAGAGTCACTGCTGGGTGCCACTAAATCCGACAGACTGGCCCTTTAAAGTATTCACATTATAATATAATTTTGTCTTTTTAGTCCTTTTTTGTTGTTTGTTTTGTTTTAATTTGCTCCATTACAAATACAATTACTGAAGCCATATGGAGTCAGCCAAATTAGTAGCATGTGAACTGACAGTCTAACTAAAAAAGGCTCAAACTGTGTTTATTTCTCAGCCAGTACTGAGAATAAATATTCTCTTAACAACAGAAAAAGCAGAATATTCTTCATTCTTCTCTTAAATCGCTGTGTTTCAGAAAACAAAATTACAAAAAAATGAATAATACAGGACGTTCACCGTCTACTACATACAGATTTTTAACCCAGTGCGCTCAGAATAATGATCACGAAGGTTGTGCTCTCCAGCTCCGTTCTGCTGTTGTTTCCAAATTCTCTGAGCGATGTGTGTTTTCAGCTGCCAAAAAAAAATAAAAATAAAAATACAACAGTCAAATGAGGTCTTTCATCCCAAAAAAGCATATGATGTCACACAGTTCTGGTAATAAATAGATAATGTTATGTGGGTATGACAGAAATCAGGAAGCGCGTGCTTCAAATTCGTCGGCGGAGCTTCAGTTGTCAGGAATAGAAGTGTGAATATTCACAGGATGGGAGAGTAATGTGACGTGTAAAAACAGACAAAGCAGAATGTGACGTTTATCCTTCTTTTTAAGCTTTTTGTACAAACATGATCCATCTCCAGTGATTCCCAAATATGAGTCCAGTTATCATGATGTAACGACAACAAAAGGCTTCAAAGTCACAGCCAATAATATTTAATTTTTTACTTCTAAAGTAGTTATAATCAGCGGTAATGCAGGGGTGTCAAACTCAGCAATATGGTTGCCCTCAAAAGACCAAATGCAAATGCTATAGACGTCTTCTGTATGTGGATAACAAAATCAGGATGCATCCTTGGACATATAGTTTATTATGGACAGGTGCTTCTGTAAAGCAGCATGTTTTTTTGCACAAAATATATTCTTTTCAACCTCTCAGGGGGCCACATAAAATTAGGTTGCCCAGCCAGATTTCAGCCCACGGCTTTGTGTTTGACTCATATTCTAATGTAATCTATATGTATTCTCTGTTGACATGGTGCAAATATCTTTTAATACATGTCCAATATCTTTCTAATATATTTCTCTTGTGTTGTTCTTTCACATAAGTTGAAGTGTAAAAAACTAGGCTATATCAAATGCCAAGGGACATAACATGAGGGAGTCCCTGGTATAGTTTCTGTCTTGTAAGGGGTCCTTAGCTGAGGAAAAATTGAAAACCTCTGATACTGACTACACCTTACGCCTTGATGTGGAGGGGATGAGAGGGAAATGGAAAGTAGTCAGTAATAACCGTGCTAAAACTCAGGATTTGTCAGTGCATCGTAACAGGAATAACACTGTGTTTAAAGGGGATGAAATTAATAAATATGATTGGCAATGATTGTTACAGCCTTTAACTTTCCTACCTATAATGCATCATAATGTATAATCTCGGTTTCCATACACGTGCGTTAGGCGAGCCTGGCCACGAAATTTACCAAAAGTGTGTCTGGCACAACCGCGACACACTGGGCAGGACACACTCGACTGCTTTCTGTGCCACAACACTGGGCTCACAAAAACACAGCCTCTTGTTTGTACATGGTGCCTGATAAATAAATGTAATCTAATTAAAACTAAAAACAAACAGTTTAGTTCTTTGATTCTCAAACTGTGGTACGTGTACCGCCGGTGGAACACAAACAACCCTCTACTGCAGGGAACCTGGAACCTGCAGCTCCGGAGCCACATGTCACACTTTTGTCCCTCTTCAGTGGCTTTCACAAAACATATATGGATATAAATGACAGTTATTCTTTAAAATATCTTTGTAATGTATCATTGTTGTAGGCCTAAAGTGATTACTACTTTCTCCAACTGTAAAAATGTGTAGCCTATGTGAGATGTGCGTCATAGCCTACGTCTATGGTTTGACATCTTTTCCTCTAAATTTTGCCGTCTTTGCTCGTCAGGTCTTTGCTATGGACAGCAAATCCACAAAATAAGGCTAAGAGGAAAATAGAGAAGTTTATACTTGCGTCTCTAGACAGATTTTGAGGAGTCAGAGAGAGTTAAACAAAAAGTTAAGTTATAAAAATCAATACACAGCGAAGCCTCTTCTGCTGCACCCGCTGTCCGG
>JAJHUR010116062.1:0-13642 GCA_027495735.1 Lutjanus campechanus | reverse complement strand
AATGACTGATCCTGTCAGTTCTCTTCTTTCCAGCACAATACCAAGGCTCATTCTCATGTCTGCCACTTCACGCTCACAAACCTGATACTTATGATATCGTACATACATCTTTACTACAAAACCCACCATCCTTTACTACATTATTCTCCAGGAGAATATCAACTGTATTAAAAACGTGCACTAAATGTTTTTGATGTATGAAAACCAGGCAAGTGAGCTGACAGTAGGGGAGACTGGGGAGTGTTGTAACACCCGGTTAGTTGTAACACTGTCAGGTCCTCATGCTACAACACTTAGCTATGTAATGAATGCTTGGGGTGGGGGCAATTTTAACAGTTTCAGCATCAAACTGAAACTGGAAAGGTGGAGGGGAGGAAAAAATAGGATTTTGAAAAGCGAACATGTTCCCACAATCCCCAGCGGTAATTATGTCCTTGTACACACACAATATCTATTTAAGTATATAAAATTATATATAATTCATTATATAAACTCAGCCCTTTGAATCCATTCATTATTCAGATGTTAATGTGCCACCACACACACACAGAGAGAGAGAGAGAGAGAGAGAGAGAGAGAGAGAGAGAGAGAGAGAGAGAGAGAGAGAGAGTTGTGTTTCCATTCATACATTGTCCTCAACGCAAACTCAACCATACCTTAACCCTAACCCAAGTCTTCACCCTAAAATTTAAAGATTTATGTAATGGGGGTTGCATCCTGCCCCCCTGCCCCCCACAGCATGAGTAGCATGCACACATGTGCACAGTTGTTCCACCTCAGGGTGGTGTCCTCCGGTCAGAGAAAACATTTCTCCTACTCCACTGTTAAATACATTCAAGCAGTTATTTTGTGATGTATGTGCTGTGATTGACATTACCCACAATGCCTTTCAGAAATCCCAGGGGTGTGAATTTGTTGCTTTCAATCAAAGGTGGGTGTATGAGGGTATAAAAATAGCCAGCTAGGTAAGCACATAGTGCCGAAGCTTTGGAGTAAATCAGATGGATTGAATGATTCATAAGGTCCATGTGGCTGATGTTGTGTACAGTATAGAACCTTAACCTGTCCATCATTACTACATGTAACTGTACGTCATCTCATTTGGTCTATAATAAGATCCACTAGTCATTCATTTCTCATTTTGCAACAACATTCATTATTTCTGTTCATAAAGTGTTTAAGTAAGGGTGGGCATCTTGGCTGGGCTCCAGACATTTAATCTGTCTTTAATTGAGTGTTATGAGTGAGTGATAAATGAAATAATATATAAGAAAATAATGGTGGAGGTGAAGAGCTCAGCCGAGTCAATTAGTTTTAATCTGGAGAGGTGTATGACTCTATGACAGAGGGGATCCTGAGATGAATGTGTCCTCTGTTTCCTGAGGTTTGTAGTCAGTTTGGATCATGCGGCAGGATTGGGGGGCTCGGAATCCAACACTGGACATATGATCAAGCTCACCACAGACCACAACCTGTCCCCAACCTGTCAAACATGAGCAAAACCTCAAAGAGTTGAATCATAATTCGGAGATCCCTCAGTCGCCTGAGATTCTGATTCTAATTACAAATAATAAACTTACAAAAATGAACAGGAATAACATTTTAATGGGGAATTATAAATAAGGTGAATCATGAATATGTTTTTATATTAGCTGGTGCACTTGTGAAAACATATGGTGGTGGTTAACTGATGAGAGAAGGTGAAATGAGCGGTTGGTAAACAACACACAGAGCGATGCAACAGCATGACAGGCTGTAAATTTACAAACCAAGTCTCTAAATCACCACAAAACTAACCGTGATGGAAGAGGAGAAGACTCAGAGCGCAAGTGACATGCAGCAGTAGCCACTTGATTATCAGAGCACACCAGCAGAGTGCACAGGACAGGTGATGCTTGTTCCTTTTTCAGTACGATTCCAGTGAGAACAAAATACTGATTTACATTTAAGTGGCAGGAACTAAAGAGAAAAAGGTGCTTTTACAAACTGTGATAACTATATCACTATATCATATCAGATCTCGTTATATTTGGACATTATTTCTTCTGCAACTGAGTGTAATATTCATCTGTATGCTGATGATACAGTCTTGTATATTAATGTGGATGCTGCACACTCTGTTGTTACATCCCTCCAACACGGCTTTTCTGATTTGCAAGTTGGACTCGGTGGGCCTCATGCATGAAATGTTTATACGCACACATTTGATCTTAAATTGTGCGTGTGAACAATTTAGGAACTTTTGTGGCATTCATCAACATTTTTCCCCAGAGCGCACATAAGCTACTATGCACAAAAGCCACAATTTATATCTAAACCACCTCATCTGCAAGTTCACACAGCTATCAATTTCCTGACCTTCCAGAGAGGTGATAGGTCTGACATATCCCAGTCTGCTGTTTAAATGGAGTTAAGGCGGGATTACTCCCAAATGGAGGCACACATGGACAGCTGTTGTTGTTGTTGAACATGCTGTTCACTCCCCAAACTTATCCAATAACACCACAGTTAGTCATTCAGTTTCCACGCTGCTGGACCAGAAAAATCAAGGTAGCATCTTCACACGCATTTCCTCAAAGGTAAAAAGTCATTAAATAAACCTCCAAGGCAACACGTGATGCACAACATGTGGGGCACGACCTTGCTGCACCACCGACAGAGAAATCTCTCCAAATGATGCTCCAATGGGCTCCTCTGTCTGTTAAAAAAGTTTCTTTTTGCTGACCTTCAGTGTCACTTCCTTCTCATTTCTTTTCTTCTTTTTTTCCCTCAATTTAATGTCACCTGTCAAATGTCAGTGGTTTGTTGCATTGTGGTTTGCACTAGGCACTTAACTCTGCTGCCCTTATATGGATTTATTGGCCCGTTTCCATATGCTGATTGAAAATTTCCTGGCACACGCATCCAATTTAAGATCAAACAAGATTCATCAACATACTCAGTTGGGTAAAATCAGACTTGGCTGTCAGCGCACATTTCATGAATAATTTTAAGATTTTCCTCGTACTGCTTTGTTCAAGAACAAATGTAAGAAAATGCATGAGGACCATTAACCATGAATTAGTTCTTATTGCAGATAAAACTACATTCATGTTGTTCAGCGGACTTTGATAACCTCATCATCTCTGCCAAGAACGACGCAAACATTGAAATAGATGGTAAGTTAACTTTTAAATATCATGTGACCAAACAGGTGATACGGACTTGTTTTCTTCTGCAGAGTAGAAAGATACTTACTGAAGCAACTTTCCTTTCGGTCTTGGACGATGGTGACATTTACATGCATGATTCAGCTGCAACTCTGAAGCCCCTGGATTCTGTTCTACGATTTATTACTGGTGATAATTACAGTACTCATCGTTGTGAGATGTATGCTAATGATGGGTGGTCCTCTCTCGCCGCAAGGCGTGATAGCTGTGATTTATTTATAATGCCCGTATTGGACATTTACCTCCTTACATCACTTCAGTGTTGTCTTTTAGTGTGGGCCCTATCAAACACGCTCAGGTGATTGGATTATGCTGCAGGTGTTGACTGTTTTTACTGAGCTGCATAAATCCTTTTTCACTGAGCACCTGGAACAACACGCAGAACAATCTACAGCTTCCCACATTTTTATCCTTAGGGTAATTTAAATCTTTACCTGTATCACATTTCACTTCCAGATGTTCTTGTTTTAGTTGATTCATTTACTTTGAAATTTAATTTTTTTTTTCCCTTAGAGTTTTATGTTTTTACCACTTTTATTAGGGCCGCACAATACGGGAAAAAGTCATACTGCGATTATCTTGACCGGAATTGCGATTGTGATATGCGATACGATTAGTGGGAATGATCATTTTTGCATCACAATTTTCATTTTTACTGAAAAAAGAAGATTAAAATCATGTTGATGTGAATTTCATCTGAAGAACAATGAGCCTGGCGCCTTTGGCTGAGCTGGGTCAAACCGTGCCGTGCTGATTTGCATTTCCAATAACACTTTTCTTGTGCCGAGCCACGCCTGAGATAGACCTACACTGGAGTGGGGCCAAAGCAAGCGTGACCCTCCTCCAAATAGGTTGCGGTGACGTGTGTCGACCACAGCCATCCTATGACGAGCCTCCTTTTCTCCCCCTCGAACAAATGAGTGCTGCGACACTCTGCAGGAGAGCAGAGAGTAAGACGTTCCTGAAAGTCTCTTTGAGTTCAGCTCTCAGTACTTCTGTAGCTCCCAAACGAATCTCTGCTTTGATATTTCGTTTCTCTTCTGTGTCGCTGCTTGTACTTTCAGGTATCTGCATCTTATCTGGTTTCTTAAGCAGATGTGGAAAGTTCATTTACTTTTATACACGGAGCATGCTGGTATTTGGGGGAAAAATAGATCATAATTTGTTTTAAACTATTTTTTAAAGGGCTAATTAGTTACTAAGTTTTCAGGTTTTAAAATTAATTAAAACATTGCATAAATAGGATAGTGCGGAAAGTGGACATTTGCAATGCATTTAATAAATGCATTATTAATGCATTAATGCATTGAAATATATGCAGCTGTGTAAGCTGGTAAACATGCATGGAGCTTGCATAAGCAAAAACATGCAAGTGGTAGAACAGTTAGAGTGGCTGTTAAACATTAATGTCTGCTTTTGATTTGCAGGCCTGCAGGGAGCTCAGGCATCATTAACATAAATAGATTCTCTTTGATTTACATTGATTTCATGACCACACCACTCTGGCCTATTTCCCATGCACTCACACACATGATCAATGGAAATATACCTACACACAACACATGTGCGTACACACAGACACACAACAACAACAACAACAACACTTAACTCACCGCGCAGGTTTCCACAGTTTGCGTGGCGGAGGTATCAGCTCTCTCTTGTTGAGGGGGGCGACTCCGAGAGCCGCCTGCATGATGGTAATGAACTTCTTATACTTCATGTTATGGCTCATCAGTGCTCCGGCTTCTTAGCAACGACCTGTCAGTCAATCCGTTGCCATGGCGACACCTGCGCGTCGCCTCCAGTCGGTCCAGCCTCGCTGTCAGTAGGTGTTTGAGGCTGAGGTGCTGAGGAGTGGAGCACGCCGTCTGAGAGCCGCACAGGAGCTGAACAGAGGAGATAGAGCAGAAAAGACAAAAAAACAAAAAAAACAAAACAGCCGTGTACTGATTTGTGTTGAAGCATTACTGTTACATAATTCACACAGAAAATCCCGCCACAGGAGGATAATAGTGGCACTAATCCTCTGGGTGCTTAAAGTGGTAATCCGCCACATCCACCCCTCCTTTTTTCTCTTTCTTTTTCATTTTTTTTATTTTGGTGATAACTTTGAAAAGCGTTCACACTGTGATCTCAGTCTTCCATCAGTTTTCACATTTAGCATCAACAACAGTCAATCTCTCCATGGCAACACTTATGTCCAGAGAAAGATATCTAGACAACTACAGGCCAGACTGACATGATGTGCTGTGAATATTCACAGGATGAATCCCACTGTTTTTTTTTTTAGCAAATGTACTTTCTCTAGAACCATATACACTTTATATTTTCAGCAGTCACTTTGTTTTTTGTATGAAGAATATTGGAGAGTAGGAATTTAGCCCTCACTGTCAACAATTTTCATCAGCTGTCCTCCCCAGCATGGGTCATTCATTCATGTGCTGAAACAACCTTTTTCATAACAAGCAACCTTATGTCATCATATCAGTAATGAAGATAATGGTCGGCTGTGGCTCAGTGGTAGAACGGGGTCGTCCACTAATTGGAAGATCAGTGGTTCGATCCCCAGCTCCCCTAAGTCTGCATGTAGAAGGACAAGATACTAAGATACAGAGGCAGCCTCTGCCATTAGTGTGTGAACGGGTGTGTGTGATGTTTAGTGTTTTGAGTGGTTGGAAGACTAGAAAATATATAAATGGGGTTAGGGTTAAAAAACTTGCTACTTAACGTGGACTTTAACATCAGTGACTCGTGACTTCACTTGGACTTTAGCCTTTTGACTCGAAAATACTTGTTACCTTCCCCTAAGCCCAAAGATGTAGAATTCCATTATTAAAAAGGTGTGATTCCACGAATCAATTCATTTCTTGAATCAGCTAATGTCAACGGCATTTATTCTCAGCAAGTTCACACTTAATTCCCCAGATACACTTCAATCAAGTTGCAGGACAGAACCATAGAGAGCTAACACCTTATTACTGAGCTCCAGTTGGAAAAAATGATACCAAAGATGTTGTTCATGTACAAAAACTACACAGTCATCAACAAAAATACGAATGGGCAGAAAATTGCAGATGGAGACGCAACAACTTCCAACTTCGTTCTACGTTGAAGTTGCACTAGAACACTAAGATGTGGCTCTCTTGTTAAAATTGTATTTCATTTGGGCAATACTGCATTATGACTTGTTCAGGATTCAGAACTCAAAGTTTAGGACTTGAGGCTTGACTTGGCTCAGTGGTACAGCTGGGTTGTCCACTAATCAGACGATCGTTGGCTTGATCGTCGGCTCCCTTGAGTCTGCATGTCAAAGTATCCTTGGGCAAAAACACTTAACCCCAAGGAGGTGCCTTACAGAAAGAACTGGTCTGAGATCTGTCAGTCTGAGCTGTTGCTGACTTCAGATGTGATTATGTTTACCGTGTTCACAAGGAAATGTTTTGAAAGCTCTGGCTTTGCCAGATATGACACAATTGCTGACGTTTTCAGAAATGGCGGAAATGTAATTTTAGTCATTTAGTTGTTTCACAGGATCACTGCTGAGTCCAACTGCCTTTAACTGAAGTAGATAATCATTTGTTCTATTCACGTTTCAGTTTCCCCAGTGAAGGGCGGCCATGTTGCAGGATGTTTTGCCACCCAGTTTGGCTTAGGGGGCAATGCATAGCGTTGTCATTCTTAATTTTTCCGTGAATGGTAAGTATACCTATTTAACTTTAGTCTTAATAAGTTTTTCTTCGGAATGTCATAATGTGAAAAATGTTGATATCCAAATGGCCTCATCTTTCATCATGCCTTTGTTTTCCGGTAATTTGTTGTCCATTTCCTAGCTTGCTATATTGTTAGCCTCTGTGGCGTATATGCTGACAGTTCTGGTGTCCATGTTGCCATTGCCTGGTAGTGTTCTCACAACTCAACCACTTGAATGCTGAGCGTATTGTGCACATGATTTAATAACCACGAGCTTGAGTTCCATGTGAAGGCTGCATATCACACAAATAAATTTTGCACAAAAAAGCTGCTCACGAGCTACAGCTAACGTGTGTGCATTAACTGTTTGGGGAGAAACATAAAAATAATTCACCGGTCTTGCTCGACTAAAACGATGCATGTTGTCATGAGTGAAGGATCCACTGTGATACGCCAACATATTCACATTGTGGGCTGTAATTGGATGGTGTAAGTCTGTAAATCCTGCAGGGATTTGAGCTGGATAATCCACATAACTCACTGTCTACAACTGTCATCAAAAACCTTTTTTTTTAGGTCTATGGATAATTTATTTGTTCATTTATTTTCTTCCTTTTGAGGTTTATTGTTATTGTATAATCCACTGAGGGATAGGTCGTTTAAATAGTATTACATGGAAAATGAAAGTAAATCCTTCATTCAATTACACACAGGTTTACAACATGAATTAAAGTAGTACATTTTCCCTCTTGCATTCAGTGTAAGATAATTCTCCATCAAAGAGCAATGTGCTGGATGGTGTCAGCGTTGGATACGTTGATGGAACAAACCTGGCAGGAGGATGAAACTGGAGCTCTGTTCTGTTATTCCCGCTGGATTAATGGAAAGAAGGGATATCACTGTGTAAATGGATGCATGGGAATACACAGACATCACGGGTGAGCAGGTTATCTGTGCATGATCCTAATGACGGACTACAGTGAGGATGATGATGATAATGACTGGTGACTGGACAGTGTGGGATTGTGTCATCAGTGATCCAGTGAGAGCATTATGTCACACTGAGAGAAACCTGCTGGTAAAATGTGCCGTGTACAGTGTGTGAAGCAGGAAAAAGGCAGATGTGGAACTACAAGCTTTGCTGCTTTGAACACCAAGTCAGATGTGATTTTATCTCTAAATGTCCAAAATGGGGGAGTTTCTTTTTATTTTTCTGTCTTTTCACATCAGATACTTTTTTGTGTGTGAATAATTTGCACGCTTTTTTTTTTCAACCAGCATGTATCCAATACAAACTTTCACATCAAGAACAGAATTTCACTGAGCGACATTGCGGCTTTTATTTTTTCAAACCAAGGTCAACTTGGTGGATTGCTTGTTGCACCGAACTTGGTTTTATATGATACCGGGTCGAAATGACCACAGAGACAATCATTTCAATGGCAACGTGTGGAGAGGAATAACAAATTAGCATCAGATGACAATGATGCGTTTGCCTCAACAGTCTACGGAAAATGTTTTTGTTTAAACTTATAATTGGGAATCCCTAACCTGACACGCCTGATGGTTTGTTACACAGAACCATCTGGGAAGGCGTCTATAGAAACTGTTTGGAAAAGGGCGGGCGCTTTCAAACAACACTTGATTGCACGTGATTGGATGAACCATCTGTCATGTCAATCAATAAGATCAGCTTGCTGAACCGAAGCTGGATGTAAGAAGAGCAAAAACATCTTTTCCGTCTATAAAAGGCTTCGGTGTCGTTCTTTGCTCTACTTTCAATGAAGAAATACTCTCCAGTTCTGATATACTTGATGCTATCACAGTATGTATGCTAACCTCTTCAGGAGCTGCCATTGTTTGTTCAAGATGAGTCATTTCCATGGTTGCTTCTCGCTGCCGGTGCACCTAAAACCACACCCAAAGCTGCCTAACTGTGGCTTGCACAACCTCACTTGGAGCTTGGTAAGATGGATTTTTGCGTCATCTCATGATCTCACAAATCCAGCTGCCCTGCAAGATAAGGAAAATCCAGACTCCTGTCGGATTTTGGGTTTGGTGTCGAAACTTGTTGCCAACCATGAGCACTAGTTCCTATATGACCAGTACTGGACCGAATCCTGCAACACTCTCTGGCAGCAGGTGATGTGACGTCACATTAGCCTTCCATCTGCTAGTACCTACTGTGAACACATCTACAATGCAAAGTTAAACAGTCTAAAGTGTAGCTTAAAAACAGTTGTGCATAAAGGGGGGAAGCATCTGGTAATGCACAGCAAACGCTTGACAGCAGAGTGATGCACCGGGCTGACTGCTTTTGTGACCCCGTGATTATAATGAACCACATGCGCACTGTGCACAGCTGGGACTGTTAACAAATCCTATGAAACATCTTACAAATGGATAGATTCCTATAATCCTCCTCTGCCTCTTCAAACTTGGTGTCATCCTGAGGTACGTCCTGCTGCAGTTGTTTGCAGGGTGGGTCAAAATTTGGCCTCTGAAATATTTGCAATTTTGTGGTGTTTATTTGTGTCACTGTTGGTGTGTAAAGGCCTTTAGAGTATGTCATTCGACCAATCATTCAGTGTTATGTCCGTCAGAATCATTCATGCTCATCTGCAGTCTCGTCTCTGAAATGGGCAGCTGAGGTATAATCTACCTCACCTCCATATCTTTCCTCAGAAGCGATGGCCCTTTGAAACACCTACTGTGATGATAAAATCCCACTTGGCATATGCAGAAATCTGTATCTTCCAATGAGGGTATTAAATCATTGTCAAGTTCTATCTGCCAGGAGCCCTGATTAGCACAGAAAAGTACTTCATCTTCAACAGTGAACTGTGGATCCTGCTCTGATAGCAGTGTTCAAGTCTTTTGGATCTTTGCAGATAGAGATTTTCTTAGGTGTGCCCACAGTCACCATATCGTTAACCCACTCAGTTGGCTCAGTCTGCTTTGCTATTAGTCCCATTTATTCCATACACTTAAGGTCCACAACTACTCTGTCCCAGAGTGCTACTCTGATCCCCCTGGGAGCCTCCTGGGAGCAAGTGTTTCAATCTGTATATGGTGCCAACCAGGTAAGTAGTCGGCATCTATTGAAGAGATCATCATAGTCATTAAGAGAGCACTTCTTCTTTACCCATCATGCCCTCTTTTTAATAAGCCTAGTTTCTAATTTTCTCTGTTCACAATACCCCTGAAACCTCTTCAGCACATCTATCTTATCTCTCATCCTCTTCAAAGTTGAAAGTGTTGCATTTTTACTTTGATCACCTTTTCTCCTTCGACATGAGTGAACGTTGCACACTGCAGCTTCTCACACTTTTCAGCTGTGCCACCAGCCGTACAAAAGCACGTGAAGCTTTCAATCCAGTTTCTCCAATTGTCTTTAAGACTGCCTGGAAGACTGGGATGCTGAAACAGTGACATACTCTTCCTAGGTTGCAGATTGCAACTGTGACTGGATGCCTCTCACCTCACCCTCCCATTCCAAATATGCAGGAGAACCTAGGGTTCATGGCACACAAGTCCATTGCATTACAACAGGGCCACAAATATGCTTCCAGGGACTGTCAAAACTCCAGCGGACTCTGGTTCTCAGCTCTGACTGCTTGGTGTTGCAACCACACCGTGGTGATCCATAGGCCAATGTACCCCCAAACCTACAGTGGTTGTCCTGTGCATCCCCAGCATGCCCTCTATCTAGTCCCTTTGCCCACTTTTTTTTAGCATTTTTCAAAATTATGCAGTGGGTGGAGTTACACTTGTTACATATACATGTTCTGCTGTTACAGCTGTTGGAGCGCACATGTAACGTTTAACAGATTGTTGCATCTAAATATTTCCTTCTCTCTCTCACTATGTGCAACACAGATGTTTATTTTGTCATTTTCGGGCATGTTGAGTTGATCTGTGTATTGACATTGGGATTGTTCACTCTATCCTGCCATTGATGAAATATGTCATCAGTTACTGTTTTCACTGTGAGGCAGTAGGGGACGCTATGATGCATCATCTGACAAAAAATTGTCACTCGAAGCAGAAGAGAACCACTGGAATTGAGCAGCAGCAGAAGAACATGTTATCTAGCATGAAAATGTTGGTCCTCAGCTGCAGATCTGTGGGTCAGAGAGCATCATGACCCAGCCACAGAGCCCTAGGGGGCTGCAGCCCCCAGACCTCCACAGAGCACAGTGAGGGTGTTCATGCTGCAGCCAGGTCAGATAGCACCGCGATCTGGGCACAGAGCAGGACTGCTCATGCTGCAGTCCCTGGCTCCACAGCAGGCAGGACACACAGGCTGCTCACACCACAGCTGCTGGGACGTGAGCCTCAGCCAGGATAGACAGCGCTCCAGTCCCTGGGCGTCTCAAACAATGTTTCAGGTGGGGGTTGGGGGATACACACACACGTTAACCACACTGGTGACAGTGATGTCAGACACGTAATGTGAAGTGATAAAAATAAATAAATAAATAAATAAAAATGAGAGGCTGGTATTCTGGTTAAAAATGTCTTATTCACAAAAACAGTTTTCTGTTTTTTTGACTGAAAAGTGGATTTTTTGATGTAACCAACCAACATTCAAGTTCTTATATAAAAAAAGAATGAATGAAAGCTAGAACAAAACATTTCTTGTGTCTGAAACTAGAAGATCTGATCTTTCTTTTGATATATTCCATGTTATTCATAGAACTGAATATTCTGTGGGTGTTAAAATCAGTGAATTTTGTCAAAAATGCTGCTGCTGACTGACAACTTTATTTAAAAACGCTGGCAGGGGAAGAGTTAATACTCTGATGCAGAGGTTTTTAAAGTCTGAGACTGTGGGCCTCCCTCAGGCAAAGCTTGGAAAAAGGCAGCCCTTTCAGTGTACCTGCTTAGACTCGCTCAGTTCCTGGATGTCTGTAGGATGATGATTATGTTATATGAGCAGAGAGAAGCTCAGCAATTGAGCCAAAATAGCCTAATTTCACTATTTTACATCACTTCAGACTACACCAAATACAGAAAAAAGGCCTGTTCAAGGCACTTAATGACTTTCTGACTCTTGGAAAATTGCAAATACTGAAAAATCCCATAATACTGTATTTCTTTAACCAAATCACACATATTTGGGCTGTTGTCTGAGATCTCCTTTTGATAACTAATGTAGTATTTCTTCACTTCAATTCACTCAGCTTCAGCTAAAACAGCTTGGAGCCCCCCCAGGGGAGGCCCACCTCACACCGTGGAAACCTCTGCTCTGATGTATTTATGTTGGAATTATTGATACTCTGGTGTTTTCAGCAGAAATAAACTTTTTATTTGGTGTCTTGTTTGGCTAAAACATTGACTGTATATAAAGATGCACAACATCCCTTCAAACACAGTATGTCCCTGCAATGCCGCAATTGTGACATATCATTTGTGGTGTTATAACAACATTACTGCAGCATCACAGGTACAACATCATAATGGTGCCTCCTGTACTTAATAGAATAACGGTGCTGCCATGGTACTAAAATGTCACAACATCGCCAGAAAGTGATAGAAACATTGGGATAACATTTAAGATAACGTGCTGACGACAACACACTTGAATTTCACACGGTAGGTTGCTAAAATGTCACGTCAACTTTGTGTTAGTTGGGATGGGAACTCCCCAACCGTGAAGCCAGATCATATCAATCTCCCTCTGGTGGCTGGTTGCAGTATAGGTCATACATTCCACCCCCTCTACGTTAGCAAGGGGACATAGGCCAAACTAAAAAACTAAATACGCGTCGAATACATTTTTTTCCAAAAGATGGTTTCTGTCATTATAGGTAGTTCTTATCACAGTGATGTTTGTTCAAGTGTTCATTTTTTCCATCAGTTTGATGTTAATTAGTTATTTGATGCTATAAAAAGGGGTTTTCACATCATGATCCACAGCTAAGTTCTGGTCATTATTGAGTCAGCCAGGTGTGTGTGTGGGACCTGATCACTACTGCGCAAACTCTGGATCCAAATGATGTCATCAATGCAAGATGCTGCCATCAAATGATATTTTGTGCGGTGGGAGGAGGTGGAGACACAGTGTCCATCTTTATACACGGTCTATGGGTTGAACTGGGTGAAGCTGCTCTGTGGTGTGGAGGTCAGCTCACGGCTAAGAGTCCAATCTCCAATCCTGTGTGAGTCTGATGTGATTGGTAGAGAGACAGTAAATCCTCTTGTTCGCAGCAGCCTCAGCCTTCACTCATCCTCCAGTCAGAGTGTGTTAGGCTGCTCTGATCCAGGAGCAGCAGACAGCATCGGGCTGATTTCCAGAGGATCAGCTGCTCGCAGCGCTCTGCAGGGGGAGGCTGCAGTCTAGTGGCCAGTGGCCGATGAAACAGAGACACTGGAGTCACAATCATCCTGTGCCATTTAACACTGCCTGCAGTATACAACAAATGATAGTGATTTGATAAAAACCTACTGTACAAACATACATATCATCAAGCTGATTGACTTTGCAGTGAGAGAAAAAAATCACAAATAAGAAAACAGTCTTCCTAATTGGACTTTGAATGGTTCATTTGCCAACTTCTCTGCGTGAAATCCAGCAAGCAAAGGCAATTTATTTTCTGCACCTGCAAAATACGATCTTGTATAGTATTCTGCTGTCTAAAAGTTGTTTTTTTTCCCTTTAAAAAAGCAACAAATAATTGCACAGTAAATAAATAATCATGTCAATGCCAGCAGGAGTTGATGAGACTGTCCAGTGAGCT
>JAJHUR010116061.1:1807-19383 GCA_027495735.1 Lutjanus campechanus | reverse complement strand
CGACCTGCTCACTGTACATTATCCCTCATATACTACAGTCATCTGCCAAATAAAAGAAAATGCAACACTCACGAGCCATAACTCTGTTTCCATGGTAACGCCCGTGGCTACAACTAAGCGTGTGTCTTACAGTCGCCATCCTGTGGCTTGTTAACGTGTTGCAATAAAGACTTTGACTGCCTTGCTGTCATTAGTCATTTTAGATGATGAGGGGTGGGCAGTTATTTTTCATGAGGGGCCACATGAGAAATTGATCAGGCTGTTGGGGGCCAAACATCAGATTATAAGTTCCTAATAATCTGTAATGATGCAATATTGTGCTGGTAACAGTTTAATATAAAAGATACAGCTCATCATCATGAACAATGAAAACAGCACTGAGCCCTTTCAAAATAAAGGTCTGATAATGGTTGCAAAATACTTTTGACTTTTGTCTTTGCTTGATTTTTAATTTTTGGTATTTCCATGACGACCTTGCGGGGCCACATGAAACCTTTCAGTGAGCTGCATCCAGCCCCCGGACCTCACTTTGTCCAGCTCTGTTTTAGATGCTGCCTGATACTATTTTATACGTTTAACGGACACTTTCACTGGAACGAGTGAGAATCGAGTACTCACCCAGACCATGGTGTTAAAATTTTTAAATTCAGTGCAACTTACACTTCCTGAGGATATCATTATCTCTGATGTTCATCCAATATAAATGTCCATAAATCAGCTTAGAAATAATAGAAAGAGATGCTGCAGAACTTCATATTTTTAAGTTTCCTACAGTCTCAAACTCATCCAGGGACAGTTACACTGCAAACAGCTGCTAACAAACATCTCAGCAGACCTTAAAAAGGTGCCTGACCACACAGTTGTTGTGTTATTAAAACATATTGATACACAATAAATGATGAAACACAGCAGTTGTTGCTTCATTTGCAGTTTAATACAGGTTGTACTGCAGATGGAAACTACTACGTACTAGACCTTGGGAAAAGTGTATGACCAAGTGTGTGTGTGTGTGTGTGTGTGTGTGTGTGCAGCTCTCTCAGGCCAGTACTATCTCTGCAGGGCAGAGAGAGAGAGAGAGAGAGAGAGAGAGAGAGAGAGTGATAGATAGATGGAGCGAGCTCACGGTGCTGAGCTCAGCAGAAAACTACCCACCAGGTCCTGTCAGTCCTCCTCCTCCTCCTCCTCCTCCTCCTCCTTTCATCCCATCACGCCATCATGCTCTCTGTCAATAAAGCGATGAAGAGGAGGGATGAAGTAGGGGGTGGGTTGGGGGGAGGGGGGGGGCTGGAGGCGAGGGGCTAGACGGATGTCCGGGTTTGAAGCTGATTGCTGCCTTTGTTCAGCAGGATTTTCAAATTGAAGCGTTTGACAACAAAGAGCCGACTCTCTCCCCGTCTCTGTCTGTCTCTCCGTCTGTCTCTCCGTTAATAGTGAAGCCCTCGCAGGCCTTTGTACAGAATCTGCTCTCCCCGGAGAGGAGAAGAGGAAGAGAGGGAGAGGGAGGAGGGTAAATGGCAGAAGATGGACAGATCAGAGAGGGAAGGAGAGGAAAGAAAAGAAATTGAGAGGAAGACTTTTGTTTGGTTGATAGATGCTGATGTCCTGCTCTAACTGTTCTCATGGTATCAGACCCTGAGCCAATATTGAACATGTAAACACATCGGTGTGATATTAACACACAGCAGAGGGAGGAAAGTTCAATATTAACTTCTCATCATGTCTGATGGAGATGATGAAGATCAACAAGACCCTGAGATGAAGAGCAGCCAGTTACGTCCTCATACCTAAACTACAGAACAGGTCAGCAACTCTCAAAACAACATCAGTGATTGGTGGAGAGAACCAGCCACTGGTGTACTGGACCTTAACTACATTATACAAGTCATGTGGCTGAAGTCATGTGACATGAACACTGTTAAAATGCAGCGGGTTGGTTTGATCAGGGCTCTCAGCGTCTCTGAGTTTAGTATGTTGGTTTTCTTGGCTACAAGAAAAAAAAATAAAGTAAATAATAAAAAACATTGACATAAAATAGTGAATAATAAAACAAAACACTGAGACGTCCATGTGTGATGTTTGCACGGGGGACTGCTGTGATTGGTGGAAACTCGCAGCGAGTGAGGATGATTGGTTCAATTTGTGGAAAAGTTGCAGAGTTTGGAAAAAAAATCTCAAGGTTGTGCAGAATTATATTTTTGACATCATGTTGCAGGCTGGAGGAAGGGGGACAAAGTTTGAGACCCCCAGGATCCAGTTGAGGTGGTTCAGTATCTGAGCTGCTGGATCAGACCTGGAGGGATCAGATGTTATAAAAGTGTGTATTAACGCTTTCTGTCTCTCTTTGTCTGTCTCTGTCTCAGCTCCCATCGCGGCCGGCACCGGTCCAAATTTCTCATTGGCTGACCTGGACAGCTCCTCCTACTACAGCATGAGTCCAGGAGCCATGAGGAGACCGCTACCCAGCACCTCCTCCTCCAGGTACACACACACAAACACACACACACTTCCCGTCCACTGCTCTCAGCTTTGTGTGAAGACTTTCTTTTACACGTTGGACACTGCAGAAGATGAGAGACACAATAAGTTTGTTATTTTATTGGATGAAAATAAAACAGGAACATATAGAAACCAAACCACAGACTCAGCTAAATGTAGTGAGTCTTAAAAAACTCATCAGATCAGCGCGAAGCTTCACTCACACTTTTCATTTCAAGTGTCTCATGTCTCCTTTTCACTGTAACTTCAGTGTAACTTTCTGACGTAGTCACACTTTGAAGATTACGTCCACGTTTTGGAAAGATGGAAACATTTACACCTTTTCATCGTCTGACAGTAATAATGAGTCTGAAAACTTCCCCTAAGTTGGTTTGAACATTTAACAATCGATGCATCTCTGTGAACCACATCACAAGTCTGACTGCGTCCCTCCAGAGTGCGGTGTGTTTGGTAACAGCTCGTAAAAAAGATCACAGATCACACACACACACACACACACACACAGATCATTCAGATCAGATAAACACACCCTCTCTATGATAATATGAGCTGCAGACGTCTTTGTCTTCTTCTTCTTGCTCTAATGTGACTTAAAGAAAGACGATGGATTTGAATTTAACATCCAAAGGTGCACGATGACTTAAAGTTTCAAGGCACCGTTCTGCAACAGATGAGTTTCAAGCCCAACTCAAACTCTTAAGTTTTGAAATAAACTTTAAAAAGTTTTGCCGACTTATAATGTTGAGATAATTTGTTTTCTTCTTTAGATAAACTTGAATCGTTGAGTTCCTCGTCCTAAACTTTGAGTTTCGAGTCCTGAACAAGCCATAGTGTCTCTTTCACCGTTCTCTGTGTAACTGTAGCATCTCGAATGATGTTGGAAGTTGTTGCGTCTCCATCTTTAATTTTTGACCTGCACATTTTTTATCCTGCAGTTGGTCTCTTGTTGACCACCGCGTAGTTTCTGTACATGAACGAAATGATCTTTGGTCTCATGTGTTCCAGCTGGAGCTCAGTAAAGTAACGATAGTTCTTCGATACCGTCGCTCCAGCTGCACCACAGCGCAGACTCTGGCTCCTGGTGAAGTCACCAGAACAAGATGCGGGGCTCGTATCAGAGATACTTTGGACTCAGTCTTACAAGAGGAGACATGGCGGCCATCTTTATTTACAGTCAACTGGTCGGAGGGATAAACAGTGAGCTGGAACTCATGATAAAGCTGAAGAGAGCTGCAGGTTCATCTTCATCAGTAGCAGGAGACACCAGCTCACTGTCACTTCAGATACTGTAGAAAATATTCATCATGGAGTTTTTATGGCCTTTGTTCTGGTTTTAGTAATTAAAATACTGCAGAACGCTGCGATGAAATGAAGCGAGACGTCAGCTGAGTCTGAACTGGTGACGTTGGGATTACTGGGTCAGCAGGACACAACAAAGTTCACATTAGAAACATTAGAATGAAACATAAACGCTGTCATACACACTGATGTTACAGAGCGGTGTGTCCTCAGTGATATTGTTTCATGTTTAGCCTCCATAAAGCTTAACTACAGCACACACACACACACACACACACACACACACACACACACACACACACAGTGCTGCGAGGCAGTGCAGCAGCTCCATATGGAAATCTTTAAGTCTTTACTAATGTTAAAGAGTCTCCATTCATATAGTGTGTGTATACACCCCTCACTGTACAGGCAGGTCGCACACACACACACACACACACACACACACAGATAAATACACACTCATACACACACTTAAATATGTGAACCTCCTGTTAAACGAACACATCTGGTGAGTGAGAGGCCTTTTGTCACGTCAGGCGCAGTGAAGCGTGCAGCAGGTCTCATTAAAGGACGTGTTCACTGTGTTTTTATTAAAATGCTGTTCACCATCACTCATACAGTAACAAACAAACACACAAACACACACAAACACACACTGCAGCAGTTTTCAGTCCCTCCAGCAGGTTAGGTGTTTTTAGGAATTGCAGAAACACGTGAAAATTGCAAAGCAAAGTTGCGATTTTTTTTTATTTTTTGTATGATGCATTAAAATCAAAGGCAGCTTGTTCCAGGAGAACAAAACCACACTCTGTTCTAACCTCACCAAAACGGTTCTGGAATACAAAAACAAACAAAATATCCTTTATTTATAGATGAAGATCTGCACCTGAGGGAGATTCCACAAAGAAACAAGATTTCCTGGAACTCACACTCAGTCAAAACATCACAAAATCATCAAATACAAGTGCACAGAGTTTTGTAAAATGTCAATAACAAATGACAAACACTGAGTCAGTTCACTGAGACGTGCATGTGTGATGTTTGTGTAGAGAGCTGCTGTGATTGGTGGAGGTCACATGAAGCAGCGTGATTGGTCAAATGTGCAGAAAAGTTGCGCCATTTAGACAAAACAGGGATTTGTTGAATCTGTGTGAATTGTTGCAGTCGCAACGTGGCAACTTCCTGCAGGGACTGAAACAGAGAAACCAACATGTACAACATAAAAAAAGATTCTGATTGATTAAAGGTCAAAGGTCACTGAGAGTTTCCTGTCTGATCAAATTTGTCCTGTTGAACCAAAGACTTGCAGACGAGATCCTAGTTTGAAATGACATTAAACATTAAATTACGTTACATTAAGTTACGTTACTTAACTTTATGTTATCTTTAGTTCATAGTTTGAGTTCAAATACATTTTGTTACTTATGTTACATGAAGAAAAGATCATAGTTTGAGTTAATGTCACATTATGTAATGATACGTTACCTTATGTTGCTTTATGTTACATGACATTACTTTACTTTAAAAGTGAACATTAACTTTTGGTTTGTAGACGGACCTGAACTCTGGTCTCCTGAGGGGACGTCCTCTCTCTCTCTGTCTGTCCCATCCATCCTCTCTCTTTATGCTGCTCCTTCATAATTACTATGGCCACTAGAGGTCGTTTCCCAACGATAAATGCGTCACAACAAGCTCTGACCAACAGTATGTGGCTGTTTATCTGGTGAGGACTGAAAAGATGACGATGCTTCAGTGTGTTACGTGTTATATTCTCAGTGAGGTCACAAATGGACGGATTAAAGAAGAAATCACTGTGGTTACTGAAGAATATAATTAATAATGCTGTTGTCTCTCTTGTGTGTGTGTGTGTGTTGTGTGTGTGTGTGCAGCTCTGCCAAGAGGATAAAGTGTATGGAGGAGGACGTGGACAGTCCCGGCGAGGAGTCTTACTACCCGAGTCAGGGTCGGTCTCCGGGCAGCGGCAGCCAGGCCAGCAGCTGGCACGACGTGGAGCCAGGTACAAAACACACACCTGACCCCCACACACACCTGACCCCGCCCTCCTCACCAACAACACCAGGCTTTATACCCTCCCCCTCCTCCTCCCCTTCCCCTTCCTCCCTCCTCCTCCTCTTCCTCCTCCTCCTCCTCCTCCATACACACACACTCCATACATCCCAACTTTAACCTGCCGCTCCAGAAGCTGTGGAGGTGGAGCGATGCTTCATGTAACAGTGTGGAGGTGATGCTGACAGCAGGGAGGGGAGAGAGAGAGTGTGTGTGTGTGTGTGTGTGTGAGAGGGTGGGGAGAGAGAGAGAGAGAGAGAGAGAGAGAGAGAGAGAGAGAGAGAGAGAGAGAGAGAGAGAGCGAGAGAGAAAGAGAGAGAGAGAGAGAGCGAGAGAGAGAGGTTATAGGTGACTTGCAAGTATGTAAACAATGTAAACATCCTGTATGTTTATGAAATTGAGAGAGAGACACAGAGAGAGAGAGTGTGTGTGTGTGTGAGAGAGAGAGAGAGAGAGAGAGAGTGTGTTTTGTGTTTGTGTGTGTTGTTTTTCATCCAGTACAGTAATAACCATAATTATACACCTGCAGGATTAAAGCAGGTAATCAAATAAATAAAAAATAAAAGAGTTAAGAACATTTAAAATATGAAAACAATGGAAGAGGGACAGTTATAGAAACGTTGAATAAATATGTTTTCAGTTGTCACACAAAACTTTTAATATGCTGACTCAGCTTAGAAATGTTGAGGAGAGTTTTGACACAATGCATGCTGGGAAGTCTGCTAATATGGTGCACGTGCACCATATTAGCAGACTTCCCAGCATGCACTGGTTACTTTGACAAATTCTAACTAATGTGCAAAAAAGTAATAAGTTAGTTTAAAAAAACAAACAGGAAATTGCTGCAGTTTATGTTGATAAAGAAACACATTTCTGTGTTTAGCATCGTTAGCACCAGTGCTAACTCAGTCATCAGTCACATGACTTTTACTGAAATAACAATTTCAAGGCAGGACATTTACTTATAACAGAGTATTTTTACAGTGTAGTATTAGTACTTTTACTCAAGTAAAGTATCTGAATACTTCATCCACTGGTACACACACACACACACACACACACACACACACAAACAGCTACTGTGACTTCTTCTTCTTCTAAACTTATCTAAACACACAATCCATCACTGGGATTCAGATGTAAACAGTGTGTGTGTGTGTGTGTCTGTGTGTGTGTGTGTGTGTGTGTGTGTGTGTGTGTGTGATATAAATACTAAGCTGTTGAGGTATGACCTCCACCTCTCTCCCTCTCTCTCGGTTGGTGTATTCATGCTGCTTTTCTTTTTCTTTCCTCTTTTCGTTTCTTTTCTTTCTTTCCTCCGTCTTGCGTTGGAAAGCTGGATATAAGCTGCGTGGCTCTCTAGCTAGCTCATTCATCTCCCGACAAGGTAAAGACTGTCAACACGCTCTTTATTTTCTGTACACGTGTCTGTGAATCCGTCACCTCCTCCACCTCCTCCTCCTCCTCTGCACCTCCTCCTCTTCCTCCTCCTGATGATGATGATGATGATGATGATGCTGGGTAGATACCTGGATGGTTTTTGGTTGTCGTTTGGTGTTGTGACGTGTCTCGTTCCGTCTCGTTTAGTCTCCTCCTGTCCCTTCATTTCCTCCTTTCCTGTCCTTGTGTCCTGTCTGTGTTTTGGTCTCGAGGTTCCCACAGGTGCAGCACCCATCAGCCCCACCCTGCCCCCCCACCCCCACCTCCCACTCCACCCTGACCCCACCCACCTGGCAGCATGCTGATGACATCATCATGGCTGTTTGTTTATTTATTGGTTGATATCTATGAAGAAAAAAAGACTGCTGGATGGATTTTAACACTGTGCATGATCCTGTGTGTGTGTGTGTGTGTGTGTGTGTGTGTGTGTGTGTGTGTGTGTATTAAGGTATATGTGTGTGAGTGTGTAATTAGTTGTGTATTTGTTGACTCCAAACACACACACACACACACACTCCTATCAGTCAGTAATTCTCTCTGCCTCCTGCCTCCTCTTCCCTTCATGTGCACCTACAAATGTGTGTGTGTGTGTGTGTGTGTGTGTGTGTGTGTGTGTGTGTGTGTGATAGAAGTAATATGGTATCTGATAGAGCAGAGAAGGAAACAGGAAGAGGAAGAGGAAGAGGAGGGATGAAGGAGTGAAGGAGGGAAGGATGAGGAAAGTTAATGAGCAACAGGAAGAGGAGGAAAGAAGGAAGGATAGATAGATAGATAGATAGATAGATAGATAGATAGATAGATAGATAGATAGATAGATAGATAGATAGATAGATGGAGGTGTAAACAGGGTGAGGAAGGAGAAAGTGCTGAGCAGACTGCCTCGATTCCACCTGACAAAACCTCTTCAACTGTTCATCACTCACACACACACACACACACACACACACACACACACACACACCCTCACACCCCACCTCCTCCTCCTGCTGCACCTCTGTTCATCATCACTATAAGCTCCGCCCCCTTCAGGTTCATCATAAACTCTGATGCGTACAGCTCGCTCACGTTAACCGCGTTATTTCTATTTATAAAAATGATGCAAAATGATTTAGATATTTTTTTAAATAATTATTATGTTTTATTTATGTTTTAGATAAATAATATTATTGCAGTTTTTTATTAAATGTTTGTATTTTTGAATTTTATTCTAAAAATAACAAATAAAAGAGGCAGCAAGTAGCAAGAAACTAAAATATGTTTAAAAAAACACACGATAAAGGAAGGAGGAGTTAAAGGTAATGTTGAGTAAATATGTTTTCAAATGTCATTTAAAAATGTTGTTGTATGTAAAAATGACAGTTCAGAGGTCATGAAGGTTCAAAACACAAATCACCCAGAGCCTCAGAAACACACTGTGACCTGAAACAGTGAACTTAAAGCAAAACATTTAATGTCCTGATTAACAGATCGTTGGTTTTATGTACTGATAGTTTTCATGAACTTAAGAAGCAGAAAGACTCCCACACACCATCCTGTGTACCTGTAAACGTGTGGTGTGATGACCTTCATCAGGTTAATTAACCTGCCGACTCGTCTCCTGTGGACACAGGTGGACACCTGTCCACCTACAGGTGTGCAAAAGGTTTTGATCTTTGAGTTGAATGAACTTTGTATGTTTGTATGAACTCTGCACTAAAGTTTAGTCTCACTGATGAATTAGGTTTTACACTGAACAAAAACTATAAAATCTAAAAGATGCTGCACTGAAAACCTGAAAATGTCGGCAGGACTCAAACTAAATGGAAGCAGTCAGTTTCAACAGTTTTCTTGAGTTCATAAAAGTATGCTTAGTAATATGTAGAATAGATTTTTAATCCTGTAAAATATTTGTGTTTTAGGGACCTTTTCAGGCACCTTGTTCCCCTCTGATTAAGAACTATGACTTTAATAAACTAAAAAACTAATAAAATAATTATTTTGAGCATCCAGCTTCAGTGTGAGAACCAGTGCAGGTCGAGTGTGATATACAAATTGCAGAACCAGAACTAAATCATGACTTTTTGAAAAATGAAAATGAGGTGCTGTAGAGCTGCAGAGATGAGCTGAACATGTTTGTTTGGTTCAGACCTCAATAAACATCATCAGGATTTTATTTTATATTTTTCACTAAAAATTTAATTCATATCGTTTTGCAGTTTCAGTCAAAATAATTACAAAATGATATTTTCTTGGTCAAACTGAGGTGATTTCCTCTGTCAAATAAAATCAAATAAAAAAGTTTTCTGTGCAGTTTTAACAGAAATCACATGAAGTCACTGCACTTGTTTCTCCCTGTGACTCCCTGCAGCCCCGTCCCTTAATCTGTCGGCCCCCCCTCCCTGCCCACTGTCCTAACCCCGCCCAATCCCCTCCTCCACCATCCTCCTCCCCCCTCCTCCTCCTCCCGTCTCCTCTCCACCATTGGAGGTGCATAAAAATGTAAAATAAGAAAATAAAAAATAAAAAACACGCTGCCACTGACCCGCTCCTCATCCTCATCATCATGGTTCTTGGCAGGAATGCCGTCGCCCGCCGGCGCTCTAAAGAAGTCAGAGAAGTCTGGTTTCTGCGGCGCTGTGCCTTCACCGAGCGGCGCCTCCTCCGCCTCCACCTCCTCCTCTTCTTCCTCCTCTTCCCCCCGAACGGCTTTCACACACCATCACCGGCCCGTCATTACCGGGCCTCGAGGTGAGGTCCTCAACCAGTCAACCCCAACAAACCACCTCACCCCCCTCACTCCTCCCCCCTCCTCACACACACACACACTCACCTCCTCCTCACCCCTCCCTCCCCCCTGTCAGTAGCTGTGGGTTTTGTCAGGAAGAGGAGCAGGAGAGCAGAGAAAGAGGAGTCTGCTTACCTGCAGACACACACCTGAAGGCTGCAGGCAGGGTTGTGTATGCATGCATGTGTGTGTGTGTGTGTGTGTGTTGTGAGCACATCCTCCTCACCTGAACCCCCCCGACCCTCAAGCCCCGCCCACTCCCAACCTCCTTTTTCCTCTTCTTCACTGTTTTTTAAAATGGTCTGATTGGTCGGAGCGTCACAGAAACACTCCTGCCTGCCTGCGTGTTTGTGTTTATGTGTGTGAGCTGATTTGTGTGACGTCCACTGAGAGATGGAATTCAGTCATCAGTTTGTCAACGTTCTGCCTTTACTGGATGAATTTTGTCTGTAAGTTCAGATGAGTTTTTAGATGTTTATACAAAATGTTTGGTGTCAAAACCAAATATAACAAAATGAAATGACCAAAACTTGGATGGAACTGAGTGTCTGAGTGTCTGAGTGTCTGAGTGTCCTCGAACACACCTCAAAAAAGACATGCAGGGAAATCAACAGATGAAACATGAGATCATGTAGATTATATTTAGCATCTATGAAGTTTGTGATTTGGAGACAAAATCAACAAAACGAAAATTTAGTGCAGCACTCTGTTTTATTCTACAAACTCTTAATAATAATAACAATAATAACTTTATTTATACAGCAGAATTCATGCATTAAATGCATCACAGAGTGCTGAACATGAAGGCAGAAATAAACCTTTAAAGCAATAAATGAAAGTTAAAAATGCAGGTAAGACAAGCATCAGTTGAACACAGCAGGAGGAAGCAGTGGTTAAAACGTTGTGTTTGACAGCGTCGACAGATTTAAACCCTCAGTCAGAGACTAAAAGACTCTGGAACAATGAGGAGGTTTGAGTCAGAGGATCTTAGGGACACTCAGTATTTCTGATGTCAGATAAGACGGGAGTGATTTAAAAACCTATAAAAGAATATTAAAATGAAGTCTGTGGCAGACAGGTAACACATGTTGCCTTCATCAGGGTGTTTAAAGCTGTTTCTGCTTTTCTTACATGAGCAACACTTTGATCTGTTTCACTGATTCTTCATCAAAGAAACCAGTTTCCTTCAAAAAATACCAGTTATTATTACAATGCTTCCACTTATTGGAAGTAGGTGAACTTGTGCCAGAAATATTCTGCTTCAAAAGTCCAAAGTCAGGCAGATAAAAGACTGAGGAAAGACTCAGAGTATCTAAAGGGGTCAGACAGAGGGGCAAAGGTCTGATGGGCCGGTGGGACACAAGGCTGGAAAACTAAAACGGAAAAGCAGAGGAGAAAATCTGGCAAAGAGTGAATGGAGACAGGCTGAATACACGCTGCAGGGGCTGATGGGAAAAGTGAGGCGAGGTGTACAGGTAGACAGGGGAGGTCAGGTGAGGCGTTAGCATCTGACATGACAGGAGAAATCAGAGCAGATATAATGTGCAAATCATATCAGAGTTATCTCGGGGTACTTTTCATATAGAGCAGGTCTGGACTGAACTCTTTACAGCAGAATTTACAGAGACCCACCAACAGGCAAGTGGAGCCAGGCTCTGTGGAGGGCGGCCATGTTAGACGTTCTAACCAGAGTCTTTACGGGTCCACAACTGTTGTGAAGAAAATCTCCCTGAACCTGATGTGCATAAAATAAGAAAAGAAGAGGACAGTCGAATCTGATCAGCTGTGGGAAAGAGCAGCAGTCACAGTGCATCACATGATCACAGCTGACTGAAGTCGTGTTTCCATCAAAGTTTGTTTTTTTTGTGCGTTTTGAAGCATCACATCAGAAAAGGTCACTGGAAACTGCAACAGTCGAAAAAAACATGTTTTTAGGCTCCATGAGGTGGATTTTCTTTTCTTAAAAACACCTCCTGCTCTTAATGGTGGAAACACGTTTTCTGACGCAGTGAACATTTAAGTCACATGACTGATCAGCTGTTTCCGATCCGACGGTCTCCTCATGGCACCCACGGCTCTAAAATTAACAATGCACCAACTGTGAGATTCTGGGCCGATACCAGTGTTTAAAATAACAGTTTGGCCGACGTGATGGGGTGTTTTTTTGTGGATATTTATTTAGTTTTTGATGATATTTATTCCCTCTTTTGTGTCAGAGAACCAGATAAAAAAACACGGCACCTGTTGCCCTCTGACATCAGACCGGAGAGGCTTCTTCTTCAGAACCGCAGCTCAGTCTGCTCGTTACTGTTTGAATCTGACCACAACTGATGCAACCCAGCAGATAAACATCAGCTGCTGTCGTCAGTGAATTCCATCTTTTTTACCGATGGTCAGTAAACAAGGTGAACGTCGGCTGTTAAATCGGTACATTTGCATCTGTAACATCCATGATGGCTCCCACAGATCTGATGGAACCTTCCTCACGCAGATGTCTGACTTACATCCTGTTCTTCACTATTAAAGGTTCCACCGGCGCTCTTCTTCTGCAGTGGTATCATGTTTTTCTGACAGGAGAATTTGGTGCCACCTGTTGCTTATGTCGATGAACCAACTCCTGATGATCACACAACGGTTCAGGGATGGAAGCAAGACTTCATTTGCATTTACTTTTGCCAATTTACTAAAAATTCTCTTGAAGTTTGCAACACGTTTTAATCAAAACATGGCTAAAGTCACCTTGAGTCCACTCAGGTATTAAAAATATGACACACAGACCTAAAAACTGCAGATATACAAGGAAACATTATCAAACAGAATTAGTCTGAAGCATGGGGCTGCAAATAATCATTTTCATTATCATTCATTCACCATAAAATGTCAACAAAAGGTGAAAAATGTTCTCTTTCCCTAAACCCAAAATGAAATCTGCAAGTGTCCAAACCAAACTATTCATTTAGACTAAAGAAAGAAATTAAACCATTTGGATAAAGTTTCTTAAAAAGTGATCAATCAAAATCAATTAATTGATCATCTAAATAGTTGGTGATTGGCTCGTCGTTTCAGCTCTATGAAGAGAATCTGAACCCAGACCAGCTGGGGTCCTGTGTTGAGGCATGTTCAGAATCAAGTAGACCTGCTAAATGTAGTTCCCCCAGTTTAAAGTCTGGTCAGGTTCCTGATTTCCCCAAAGGTTCTTGTGGTCAGAAAGTTCTCCGGCTCCTCAGCAGGTTGTTGTCAGTCGGCTGGTTTGTGTCAGTTTGTCCTCCAGCTGCGGCTGCCGTCTCTGCTGAACAGTTGTTTGTTCCTGAATGTTTTCCAGCAGTCTGTGGGAGGAAAATCCTGCTCATGTTGGAGCAGATTAGAGGATTGAAAATGATTTGTGAGCTGATGGAGCAGCTGAACTCCCGCAGGGCTTAAAGGTAGAGTGGGCTCACTTCCTGTTTCTGCAGCCGTCATTAATCCTCCTCAGTGACGCTGCGACTCCTCCATCTGGATCTTCTCCAGATGATTCCACAGGATTAGTTTGAGTTGGTGGTTTTTTTTTCACCTCCTCCTTTGCTACATCTCCCTGTTACCTCCTCCACAAGCTTTTCCTGGGATCCTCCTCTTTACCCTCCTCCTCTCTTCCATCCCCCTTTCTTTTTACTGTCCTCCTCCATCTCCTTTGTCAGCGTCTCTGCTCCCTCCCACTGATGCCAGTCAGACTTTAGAGCTGCAACATTAGTCAATTAATCAGTTCCTCGATTGAAATCAGTTGCCAACTATTTTGATAATCAGTTAATGATGTCAGTCATTTTTCAAGCAAACGTCAAACATTTGCTGGCTGCAGCTTCTTAAATGTGATGATTTGCTGCTTTTCTTCTAAAGAAAAAAGTTTCATTTTCATTTTACAGATCACACAATTAATCATGAAAATAATCAGCAGATTAATCAATGAACATTATCAACACTGTCTCCTCCAGAGTCCTGCAGCAGGTCAGTTTCCTGTTAAAAAAAAAAACAGTTGTGTAAAAACAGGTGAAAAAAATAAATATTTAGGCTGTACTTATTCACAGGTACGGGGACGAGTAAACTCCTCAAAAATCAGTAATTACAATGATTCTGCAGTATTTGTACCCTTAAATCAGTCCCTCCAGGAAGTTGCGATGTTGTGATCACAATAATTCACACAAATTCAACCAATCCCAGTGAATTATGTGTGCGTTGTCCAAAGTCCACAACTTTTCTGCAAAATCATCCATGTTCGTCTCAGTGAACCCAGTCAATGTTTTCTTTTATTATTTACTAGTTTCTTGCATTTATATTTTTTATTATACAGGTACTGAAAAAACAGAAGGTTTGTCATCATTACATTGATTAACACTCTGTGCACTTCTTCATCTACAAATAAAGCAGGTTTTGGTAGAGTTTTTGTACTTGTACAAATGACCTTTGATTGTAATGACAAACATTGCAAATTTCTTTTGAAATTTTCATTTGCTCCCACAATTTCATTACAACAAAAAAGCCTAAAAACATTTCAACGTGCATTGCAATTTTTTAAAGAAAACTTCAGACTACAAACAATCCCAAGAACAGCCCACAAAGTCCTGGATGGACTGCTTAAATTCACATTTGGCCAAATGATGGGACATTACCGATCCAGCAGCGATGTAGGTTAGCTGCTAGCCAGTCTGACTCACTGGATGCACATATGTCGGTATAAACCTGCCGTTAGCCACCTGTTTTAGGCGGCGTCGGCTGTCTGCGTGTTTCAGTATCCCCGTCGCTACAGAAAACAACAACCTCCGAGCTGCAGCCTACATGATGAAAATGTGAAGGTACCATAACCTGGTCTCCAATGATATGAAACTCAACAAGCTAGCAGCTGGTCCTTTTCTTTTGTGAGGAGGAAGACATTTTTTGATGCCACAGCTCGCCTCCTGATGTGCAAACAAGTTACTCCCCAAAAAGCATTGATATTTTGCAGGGGTACTGTTGCTGCATCCTGGGCTTAGTGTTGCACAAAACGTTTGTGATTATTTGAAGAAATGCAAACAAGCCAGAGTGTTTTTGTCCCTCCTGTTTCAGAGTGATAATCGGACCTTTCTGCAGTGCTGAAACGCTGTAAAGATCTATGCAGGTCTGGCTATGCAAGGCTAGCTGCTAGCTAGTACATCGAAATGGATGACGTGAAGGTAAAAACAGGCAGAGGTGGAGACCAGACTGTGGTTGAAGGCCAAGTTGGACATTTGGCAGAAATCTGATGTGATCAGATCAGACCTCCTTCCCTCACCTCCCTGCCTCCACCTCCTCCTCCTCCTGCTCTGTGGTCAGATCTTTCCCTCCCCACCCCTCCATCCTTCATTCTCCTCTTCCTCCTCCTCCTCCTCCTCCTCCTTCCCCCTGCGGTGCTCTGCCGTTTGAGTTCTTCTCCTCCTTCTTATCGTTTATCAATCCACCTCTTGATGGCAAATATCTTCTTCAAGGAAATGTTGGCAGGGGAGAGATGGAGGGGGGAGCGAAGGAGGAGGAGGAGGAGGAGGAGGAGGAGGAGGGTGTCTGAGGCAGTGAAGCGAGGCAATTTGCAAAGTGGAACTAATCCCGGCCCTTTCTTCTGTGTTCGACATGCAGGCCGCCGGTCCTCAATACCACACACACACACACACAGACACACACACACACACAGACACACACACACACACTCAGACACACTCACACACACACACACACACACACTGTTGTTGCGTTGTTAAAGGAAGACTCAGACATTTTGGAAAATCCTCTTGTTTGCTGTCTTGCCGGAAGATAGACGAGACGATCAATATCAATTTAGTGTCTGTACGTTCAGAGAGAACTTTACATTTTAAGAAACGATTAATCATCAGTTTTCTTGTTTGTTCTGTCCAGTTCTCTCATAACGTGGCTGTAATGAACACAGCGTTCTCTAGGGGGCGCCAGTAGGACCTTCATTCTGTTCACTGATCAGCATTTAAGGCTTCAGTACTTATCAAACATAGTAGTTGTCTGAAACTTTGTCTCTGACATCAGAATTTGTGGAGATGCCACCTGAAAACAATCACAGTCCACCTTACACGGTGATTGTCCAGGTGTGTGCAGATGAGGGAGTGGGCGGGGCTTTTAGTCTTTTACTTGTGGAAAAAAGAAAAGCTATATTACGTACTGCTCTATAATCCATATTGTTTATGCAGACTCAGCACGTTACTGATTTAAAGGAATAGTTTGACATTTGCTCACAGGAGCTATGAAACAGTAGGGATACTGCTCTCTTGTTGCTGTTTTTTCCAGCTGAAAATACCAGGCACTCTTCTGGAAATGCTGAGACGCTGTGGTTGCTATGATACGAAATATCTGCAGCAGTAACTATTAATTTATCTTTTGCGAGTACCTAAATTTGCTGATAGTTTGCGTAAATGTCAGCACAAGTTAAGAGTCCGTCTCTGGTCCTGTTTTGTTGTTTTGTCTCAGTATCATCGTTGGTTCGAGAAGAACCATACTGTATGAGCAGGACGTAGTTTATAGTATTTGTCCCGGCCCTCAGCACAGCGTTTTACCCAGAGTTAAACATTCTTGAACTTTCTGCGTCCAGAAGAAAGTCTGTGCTGCTCTCAGTGCCTCATCATTGCTGCAGGGTCAGACATCGTCCAGGTGTGCTGACATCCTGGTTGGATGAACGATTTTGAAGAAATGTGTAATTGCAGTTATTTTGACTGATGTGGCAGTTGTGATACGCTTTGAGGAAAAGATCATTTTTACATCATTAATCTCATTTTCATTGAAAAACACATTAAAAGGATTATGGTGTGTTATTTTTTTCAGATGTGTTGTCCAGGACGCCTCTGCAGCATCACAGTGTTTCATTTAAAATGGTGTTTTGACTCACGTATCGCCTTTAACAAATATTGCACATCCTGTGACTGCAGTAGAGATCATATTGCGATTTCGATAAAACTTCGATTAATTGCTCTGCCCTTCGTCCTGGGGTCTTGTAGATGCTGCGAGGTTGCCAGGCAACCAGCAGAGATGCTGCAAAGAAGAGCTTGTATATAGTCGTATATAATGAAAAATATAATCAAGTTTTACAACTGTGCGTGTGTGTGTGTGTGTGTGTGTGTGTGTGTGTGACTCATTGATGTTGTTCTGTTCCTTTCCAGACTCCCTCGCTTAAAAGGAATGAAATGTATCTCGAATCCTGAACACACACACACACACGCACACACACACACACACACACACACACACACACACACACACCACAGGTGGTTGTGCATGCCTGCACACTGAGTGAGATCATTCCTATTAATGTACACACACACTGTCTCTTTCTGTGTGTGTGTGTGCATTTAAGTGTTTCTGTCTGTGTTTCAGTTCGAGTGTGTCTTTATGTGTGTGTGTGTGTGTGTGTGTGTGTGTGTAGAAAGAGAGAGGGCAGAGAAAGCCATCCATCCAATGATTACTGTAAATACATTGGCCGCAGGGTACACACACACACACACACACACACACA
>JAJHUR010116060.1:0-16159 GCA_027495735.1 Lutjanus campechanus | reverse complement strand
TTATCAGGCAGGGAGAGACACTATCAAGTTGCACCATGGGAAAATTATGATCCAGCGTTTTGATTTCTTTAGTTCAGTGCAAAGTGTCACAGGCCAGTGTTCAGTATCTTGACAACCTGGACACCAAGACTTATTTCTGTCTGTTGTCTTCTTCTCTTACGTAATAGCGCAAGTTTATTTTTCCAGATATTATCCACACCTAGTCGGCCACGCAGCTCCTTATAGTTTCTTATCCTGAGAAAACGTTCACGCCGTCTTAAAACAACTCCCTGCTTCAAATTTAATGACACGCGTTTATTTGTGGAACCACCCAGTGACACAGCAGCGCAGCCACAAAACAGCTGGCTGTTGGATGAAACCAATTTCAGATTCTCCTTGCAGAATTTCTCAGCCGGTCGGTTTATTTGCGAGGACAAAAATTGCAGCTATAGCCACAGAACACAATGAACCGATCTCACATGCCCTCAATCAAATGTATTTCCTGTTTCCTGCAAAACACGGGGTCAGAAAAAAACAAACAAACAAGCCAGATAAAAACTCACTGAGCTTCATTTTTTAAAATTTGTTTGGGTTTTTCCGAACAACTGGCCATATTAGCCTGCAGCTTTCAGTGACCCTGCCCTCACAGATACATCACAGACCCTGATGAAGACCTGGAGCTTATATGTGTTGGTCTGTGTGATTGCCTGTGCTCGATGAATCGATGTATTATTTATTATTTAATATATTATTAGTACCTCGTGTTTTTCGATGGGCGTCTGCACCTCTTAATATTAAGCAAGGCTCCCTGGCTCTTATTATTCGTGCTTTCATCTTGCTCCCTAAAGAGCACCTGAAGAAGAATTATATTTACTTCAAATATTAAGGATTTCAGCTTTTAAACACCTGATTAAATTATGATCACAGATCTCACTGCCACAAGTCTGTTACTAAAAAAAAAAAAAGGGCAAATTAGGGTTGGGTGTCATTACTTGATACCTTTTCAAAGGGATAGTTCACCCAAAAATGAAAATTCAGTCATTATCTACTCACCCTCATGCCAATTGAAGGTCAGGTTTATTTATTTTTTTTTTTTAGTGCACAAAACACAGCTGGAGTTTCACAGGAAAACAGTGTTGCAGAATCTCCCAAACAATTGAAGTAAATGGTGACCAGTTTTCAAATGTAAGAAAACCAACAGAATAAAAACATAAAATGCCTCCATACTGCTCGTCTGGTGTAAATCCAAGTCTCCTAAAGCCCCGACATGCCAAATTGATATGAAAGACGTCATTTCCACCATGTTTTTAGCCTGAATCTTCACTGTAGATCTTTAGCTTGGAGCCACGTTCACGTGCACATGCACACTGTCTGAACTGTGCGTGTGTTGTGACGGTGTCCAGACGGCATCTCAGGGCTTTGGGAGACTTGGATTACACCAGATGAGCTATATGGAGGCATTTTATGTGTGTTTTTGTTTGTTTGTTTTAACATTTGAATGAAATTCTGTTTTCCTGTGAAACTCCAGCTGTGTTTTGCAGACTAACAAAATAAACCCGACCTTCAATCAGCATGAGGGTGAGTAGATAATGACTGAATCTTCATTTATGGGTGAACTATCCCTTTAAGATATCAGCCAAACTAACCCAGCACCAAGTGATATTGATACTTCTCCTGTGAAATGACACATGCATTTGAACCTTTTTGTGCCTGGATGAAGAAAAAAAAAAGACTTTTTATGGTTTTGCTGCAAGCGTTCTTCAATTTAATGCGAGGTGTGCAGCCTGTCTGCTAACATAAATATAAAATAAAATTCAAGAATGCTTCTATTCAGATGATTGGTATCAAATGAAATAGAAAACAAGAAGGTACTGGTTACTGGTATCAGGCTTTTTTAAAAAATACCCAGCTCTAGGGAAAATTGTAGAGTAAATTACATTTACCTCAAGAGGAAATTACAAGTCCACAAAAGAGGATGTAGGAAAAAAAAAAACATATCTGCCTGAAGCTGTTTAATAAATGGAATCATTATATCTTAAGATCTTGATTAATGTGCGCCGGACGTTGTTCTGAAACCTGGGAGGGGTGAATTTTCTTTGATTGGCACCTTGAGTTCAGGACCAAAACACTGCAGCATCATCGTAGTAACACAACACCGAGAATCTCCTGAAGGCATTCGTGTTATTGATGCAACCTGCTATGAAAACGCACCGTCACATTCGGAGGCACGCTGCTGCCAACCAGACGCTCACATGGGCACTGAGGAAATGCAAATTCATGCGTGAAGCAGAACAGAAGTGACCCTTGTGTTCGGTTTGTTTGCTCTGTGTGATGCATGAATTTCCTTCACAATGCTGCGAGTGTTTCCTGATGTTACACTTCCTTAAACCTTTTGATATGTTTGTCAGCGGTGTTTTTAACTTCATGTTTCACGGCCAACAAGGGGAGGAGAACAAAGACGTGATCACACGGCAGGTTGTAAACAAGCCAGTTTATTATCTGAGCCTTTAATCTGGAGAATAAAACCAGAAGTGAACACACACAAAATGTCATTTAAATGTTAAAGTAAAACTTCCATGCATAGAAAATCTCTTACTACCATGAAGTTCAGATCAGGAAGTATTATTAACATTTTCAACTGTGAGTTTGTTTACACCCTGATCATCTCACCACTCGTGATTCTGTTGGATTGCAGACTGATGCTGTGGAGACGCTCGACATTCTGATTCGGTCCCAGTTGTTAGAAATAATTCCTTGTCAGTCCAAATTGAATTTACACAGCTGCTGCTGCTGCTGAGCTACAGTGGCTACAGGATTTATTGAAGAATACTGACGGGTAATTTATGCTGCAGGTGTTTAAAGTAAAAATAAAAAAGTAGTAAGTTTCGCAGTCAGTCAGCCGTTTGGCCTGAACTTCTGTTTGAAATGAAAGTTCACATTTCTTGTTGGAAAGTTGAACAACTACAGGCAGATGCAAAACAAAAGCGGCTCGACTCAACTCACTTTTTCGTTTTCCACTGCAGGTATCACTTCCTCAACGTAGGCGGGGCTGATCGTCATAGCAACGCTATTTCAGCCTTTTGGAAACAACACGCTGGGGCTGCACGATACGGTTAAAAAAAAGTCGTATTGCGGTTATTTTGACTATGATTGCGATATGCGATATGATTAGTAGAAATGTTCATTTTTGCATTATATTTTTCATTTTGACTAAACAAAAAAAACTTAAAATTGTGAATGTGTGATTTTTCTTGAGGTCTGTACCAAGTAAACATCTTTTCTTACATCTGGAGAACAAGGTTTTGAGGTGAGGGCATCTCTGCAGCACTTGTTCTGGTTCTGCAATTTGGATATTGCACGTGGCCATATTGCGATTTTGATAATTTGGCAAATAATTCTGCAGCCCTACAACTCACATGAATGCTTTGGTCTCAAGAAGCTGCAGCCGTTACTCACTGACGAATTGTGACAGTACATTTACTGCCAGTTTGACAACTCGCTCTCCCTCAACGACACACTCACTTCACAGCATGCACACAAAAATGAGCTACACACTCCTCTTGTGACAGATGATAGGAAGGAATGGTCTTCTTGATATGTCTGTGCTTTTTTTTTCTGTGAAGAAAAATTGTGGTTGCGTGGTCATTTAAAAAGGTCTGGTTCCCATTTCACATGACCAATCAGTGGTTTACACCTTTTAATATTGATTGAGTGCACTTAGAACCTCAAGAGCGTCTGTGTCATTTGTAGTGGTTTCCTTTAGTCTGGGTGTCTCGCTCCTGTGCAGGAGGGTTCAGGGGCCTTTCACATATCTGTGCTCAGGGGCCCATTGTCTCACAGTCCTTCCATGCTTTGTAACGGTGGAAATCTGTTTAAAAATCACAGTTGTAAGCTGCCTTGTGGCAACTTTATTGTAAAGGAGCACAGTTAGATTTACAGTCAGTTGTATGTAATTGAGTCCTAACAAACCTGCTTTTAATGCTTTTTCCCTCCTCATTGAACATCGGAGAAGCTGATTTTTGTTTTATAGATTTTAAAGCCTTCATTTACATGTATGTTTGTTGACCAGCAGTCTTCTTCATGCTTGTGCACATGCATGGGATATAGTTGGAGATACAGAGAATATTTTCTCCACAGAGGTGAAAAGATCAGCAGAAAATCCCTTCACAACACCCGTCTAACTGCTGAACACAGATAAAACATTTATTTTGTGTGTCTAATCCGTATTTAACAGATAATTTTTCTCTAATTAGCCTCCAGACAGAAACTTTGATTCCACTCACGTCTCATTTAGGCTCTAAGTGGTTTTTAAATTGTAAACAGAGGAAATACAGCTGATAAGAAAATTGGAATAAAATGTTAATTTTGTCTTTTGTACATGAGCTATTTATTTAGAATTAAAGGGATAGTTTGGATTATTTGAAGCGGGGTTATATGAGGTGAGAGGAGGTCTCTGTGCTGGTGCTTTTCTTCTGTGACATGTCGACTGCCATCTACTGCAGGTAACAAACTACCACACAACCTGATTTCAGCTAAACCTTTTTTGGAAATTAGTGAAAGAATAAACTGGAAAATCTAAAGGAAGACGACAGGACAGAATTTATAGCACAGAGCTGCATCACGTGGCGTCCCTCTGATTTCACAGTGACTTGATTGTTCGTCCAGTTTGGCTGAAGTTGAGCTGAACTTGTGTTTGTTTTAGCAGGACTCACACTCACCTCTGCAGTCTGTTAAAGCCCTGAAAGAACCGGTTCAAATGCACCCTGCTGCATAAAAGAAAGACTCTGACGGTTCACAGCAGCAGTGTCATCACACTGTCACAGATGTCCGCTCGGTTCAACCATCCCTTCTTTTTGTAGTCAAACCCTTTAAACATGTGATTGTGTTTGTGTTTGTGCCTCTGCTGCTGAACGTCAGTGAGGATGAATAACAACCTGCTGGCCGACTTTGACAAAGGAACCTTTGTACTGATCGGACAGAGCCTTTCTCTTGAACCGCTGACCGTCAGGCAGCACCGTTTAAACACACCAATCAAATCTGATTACTGGAGCTTCATTCTGTCCAGGATGTGATTGTGTTTGGTTTTGATCTGTTGCTGAAAATTTCCACCTAGAGTGAGGACATTTATCATTTATCACGACTGGGTATTAAGTCATACTGTGATTTTAATTTGACTGAAATTGCAGTTGCGATATGTGGACATCAGTTTTGCATCACAATTTTCATGTTAACTGAAACAAAACTGCTAAAATCACGATGATGGGATATTTATTGAGGTCTGCACCAAACAAACAAGCTTTCTTCCATCTGGAGAACAAGACTTTTAGACCAGGTCATCTCTGCAGCACATCATACCTAATACCATGCATACTTTTTCAAAAAACTGTGATTCGGATATTGCATTTGACCATTTTGTGATTTTCTTGCAATTAATTGTGCAGCTCTGTCGAGATCCAGATTTACTGTATGAGCATAATTTGACATAAATCTTGCACAGCTGTAATTTTCTGTTGCTGATACTGTCAGAAATGTTTGTTTGAACACAAAAAACAGGTGCATATGTGTTTTATTTCTGTACAAACTGCAGCTCTTCTCCCGTGTGCAGTAAAATGACACATTTTGAAGCTGTTTTCAGGCGTCTGTGTAGTCGCCTGGTTCGGGATCTTCCGCAGTAACAGATTGGGTGAAAGCAGCCAGCTCACAGCAGAGCACTTAAACCCACAAACCAAATAAACGGGGACTAATTTAACCCCCGCTGCAATTACATTGTTTGCACATGACATGATATTGTAGGATCTTCTTGTACAAACACTTCATTTGCACAGATGCAGGATGGTTTTAACTGCACTCACAGGAGCCGTGACTCTCTGTCTGAACTTTTACACGGACTCTTGTCAGTACTGTATGCATCAGCGGGGCACTTTTATGTGTGTCTTCACTGTGATTGTGTTGTCATCATTATATTTCTGTAGTGTGTTGCTGCCTTTAACGCTTTTCCTTTATGTGACAGAGGAGATGGAGTTGAGATCTGGTGCATTCAGAGGCTCATTTCAGTTACAATAGTTTCAGAGCTGCCTGGTGGAAAATGTCTCCCCATTGGCAGATATTCAGTGAGTAGTTTGCACAGTGAGCGCCGGTTTTATTTTCTTCCTCCCAGCATAATAGTTCCCTGATAGTGACCACAGCTGCTGTTTTGAACTGAAAACTTGGCTGAAGCCCAACTTCAGGAGCCAATCACGTGCTGCTGTTACCACTACAGGCACAGGAGCTTCACCTGAGACACTGATTCTGTACTTACGATCATATTGAGTGAATATTACAATTTAAAAAATAAAATGTGTGAATCGTTTGAGGGAATGTTTCACCGACACTCCTCTTACTGTGCAGGCATCATGATTCAGGGGAGGGAAAGCACAATAATCTCCTGATGTGCACTTGTCTCTGTCATAGTTCCCGTTCGGAGCCACGATTGCAGTGTTTTTGAAGCATTTATATTTAGTCTCTCCAGTTTACCTCTGCTTGTGCTTCACAATATTTCAAAATAAGAAAGGCTCATACAAAGTTAATCCCTCTCAATCATCACTTCTGACTAGAGGTGTGTGTTGGTGTCTGTATCTGCAGAGATGCTGTCCTCTGCTTGTATTTTCTTATTTAGCTGTGTTCGGGATGTTTCTGGGCATCAGGCTTCGGGCAGTGGCGTGTAGCCCCCAGCTAATAACAGCGGTGTTAGAGCCGGACTGACACTCTGCACCACGTAGCAACCAGGTGCCAGATTGTGAGCGTGCACGAAGAGGAGCCGTTGGACCGGAGAGGAGAAGCCAACACTGACTGTTGTGTTTACAAACCGCAACCAACAAATCCTACTCATTCTTCCTTAAAATAAGTTCTGCCTCTCAGGCAGCAGTTCCTCTCAGGCTGTCCAAACCACCTGATTGATGGAGCTTTAATAAAGGTGTTTTCACAGTTGCTATGTTACACAACTTTATTGTCCACCAGAGAGGAAGTTTTAACCAAAAAATAAAAGCATGAAAACAAAACATGTTGAACAGATGTGCTAAAGAGAAACCACAGAGATGAAACACTAGTAAAAGAAAATACTTTAAATGTTAAAACACAACTTAAAGGTGCTTTATATGACAAGTAGTGACATCTAGTATTGCAGCATTTAAAAACCTTTAAATGCTGATTGCACTTGAAATAATGTGCTTTTTGCAAAAGCCACCCAAGAGCATCTCCCAGATTTCAGAGACTCAAACTGAGATAATAAAGGATTCTCACAGCTTGAGGATGTTTGTAGAAATGCAGGAAACATCTGTCACTTTTTCCCTGCCCACAGCCCAGTGTATCACCATTAACTGTCCTCATTTTTGTCTTTTCTTTTGTCCCCCCCTTTCCTCCACTGTCCACTTCCTGTATCTCCAGGTTACGGTCACACCACCCCTCTGTCTGACACCGGGAAAGCCTTCTCCATCCTCTACGCCCTGATCGGAGTCCCCTTCACCATGCTGGTGCTGACCGCCTGCGTCCAGAGGCTCATGTACCCCCTGGTCCTCGCCCCCGTCGGCCTCCTGCAGCGGTCGGGCATGGAGCCTCGGCCGGCGACCGTCCTCCACTTCGTGCTGCTGCTGGTCCTGGTGTTGTTGTGCTTCTTCGTGGCGCCGGCGGCCGTGTTCAGCGCGGTGGAGCTCTCCTGGTCGTTCTTGGACGGGATCTACTTCTGTTTCATCTCGCTGTGCACCATCGGACTCGGGGACTTCGTTCCGGGGACGCAGCCTGGACAGAAGTACAGGTCGCTGTACCAGGTCTCTGTCATGGGTGAGTACAGTTGTGGATCAGAAATGCAGTCACTCACACTGAATTTCACACTGAATTTCCTCATGAAATGGCAAATATCAGTGTGTAAATATCCTCATACTACCTGAGTATGTTTATGTGTGTGTGTTTTTTTAATATATGTTCAACTTATTTATAAAAACTGCAGCCAGTTTTTTCTGATCACATAAGTATCATGTGTCATTTTTATGGCTTATTTTCTTCTCAAGTTTCATTACTTTTTGTCTTGTCACATGTGCTTCCAGGCTCAATTCTGCGGCCGTGCAAAAGCATGCATTGCACTCCCAGTTTAATATTTTGCACCCTCACTTGAAATTTGAATAAAAACATAATATCAAGTTATAACCGACCAGTCTGACGTGTGTACAGGTCTGTGTGTTTACACTGCAGCAGCCTGGTGATGTTTTCAGGCCGTTTAATGAAGGTAAACACACTGAGCAGCCGTGTGCAGCAGCACACAGGACCTAACGGGTCAGTTTGCTTCTGATGTCTCACTCATTCAAACTTTCATCTGAATGTTTCTGCAGTCACGGTGCCAGGCTCACACACACACACACTCTTCCCTTTTTTTTTTTAAAGGCGTGGTCGTGTGCAGTACATGTTTGATAAGAAGGTGTTGTCTCATCACGATCCCGAACACAATGAGGTTCATACGAGCACATGTTTACTGAGACTGGAGTCTGGTGTTAACGCACATGAACCAGTGCAGAGAGTCTGACTCAGACGTGAAATTTACCAAAGACGTGTTAAAAACTCTCTCGTTACCTTCGCAGTCATGACTCAGTACACACAAACTGTCTGAGGTCTGATCTTACATCTTATGTAGCGGACAGAGTCAACAGACGCATGTAAGCAAACTAAACTACACTGTGCAGCTGTTAGTGTTACATCAGTAAAGTTTACTGTCAGTCCGACTTTCCTCTGTGGTCGGTCTGGTTTAGGACTGAACAGTTAATCGAAATATTATTGAAAACACAATGATGCTTGGTGGAATATCCGCAATTTTTTGATAATGGTAAAATGTGTCACGACAAACAAACAAATATGTTGAATATTAAACGTCCACTTACCTCTGGTTTTGCACCATCTTCTTTTTCTTTTGTTGACATGCGTTCGCTATTTCATCGATCATCAAGTGGCAGTGATGAGCCAAGAAACCCAGTAATGTGCCAGTAAAGTCAGGGAAGAAGAGGACGATTGCAAGCTGCTAAGCATGGATGTAAATAATACAGCATTTAAGATGCTTTTAAAATCTTCTTTTCAAATGTTTTCCGAGGAAGGAAATGATTCCAGCGCATCTGTTTAGACCTCTAGGATACATAAAATTCATTTTGGTGAGCAAAAACCAAAGGTAAACATAATTATTTAGAAGACGGTTCCACGGGGCATCTTTAAGTCGGGCAGTTTGAATCTTCACAGCTAAGCAAACGCTCAAGAGCAAACATGTTTTTAATCAGACTAAACCTGCAGCTAAACCATGTCTACCCTAAAAATAACAGATATAAGCAATAAAACTTTTTTTCATGCAATAAGGAACATTACCTTTTCTGCTTGACATAAAAAAACAGTTAAATATTTGCCGCCTCTGCTTCATCCTGTAGGAATATTATTATGAACGTGTTTTCACACCTGCAGCGTTTTTACTCTCCGAAATATCAAAACGTAATTTTAAAACCCAGTTTCAACACATCCTAATGTTTGCAGATGTCCTGCTTGTTATTGTTATTTCATTGTGCCGGTGACTAAAATTACTGTATAACTACAAATCCACTGTACATGTGAGCGTGTTATTAAAAACGAAAGCTCACAGGAGTCACATGAGTCTGGTGTGGTTTTGTCCTGTGAGGGTCACACACAGCTGCTACATGCCTGCAGAGCTGCAGATGAGAGCAGGGTCAGTCAGAACATCACTGTTGTTAGACGATCACTCCAACTTCACCAGAATATTCTCACCTCTCTGCTGCAGAAATGTTTCCTCACCTCCTTCTTACAAGAGAAAAGAAGACGAGGCAGGTTTTTTTTTGTTGTTGTTATGCAAGGAAAGCCCTGTAAAAACATCTTGTGAAACAAAGAATTAATAGACATTGGAGGTTTTATGATGATCAGTGCTGATTGTATTTCATAAAGGACACCAGATGAAGAACTGTAGTTGTTTTAACATGATTTCTTTAGAGAATATAATAGAAATAATTCCAGGATGATGTTCTGTCTTCCTGCTCTGAGGGGAGAATCTGCAGCAGCCGTCATTCTCACCTCTGATGTGAGAAGTGGCACCTCTCACTGCTTCTCTTTTCTCGGGTTGACAGGTCAGTTCCTCATATCTATCTATCCTATCTGTTAGCCGTCTGGGAATTGAAGTTGACTCCTCTGTGCCGCTCATTGTAAATTAATCCAACTGAGCAGAGAGTTTCAAGAAACAGAAATGAAATTAGATCAGAATCCAAATCAACTTTTTGGCCGATGACGTGCGCACATGCAGTCCAGGGTGATATTTACATGTTAAAAAAACAGGACGATGCATTTAATCTGTAAAAATATCATCTGTAATAGAAGAAAGTTGATGACATTTTGGTGTTAGAGGGTCGTCAGAGTGACGGCCTGTGGGAAGAAATTGTTCCGGGTGTTTTGGCGTGCAGCGCTGTGTAGCGCCTACCAGAGGGGAGAAGGTGGAACAGGTTGTGTTATGGATTATTGCAGAGTAGAACCGGATCAGCAGCTCCTGAGACAACTTCCAGAGCTCGAACAAAGAAACTAAAAAAAGAAGGAAGGAACGTTACATCGCTATTTTATTTTTTGCTTGGTGTCAGACTTCAGCGCCAGTTCAGTTGAAGCTTATGGGAGACACGTGGAGAAACATGCTAAAATCCAGGATATCTACTCTGTATGACTTTTGTTGAAGAAATGCTTCTAGAAAAATGAAAGAAAACACTTCAGATAATAACATACTGTCAGATTTTTCCCAAATGTGAGCATTTCTTTATTTAGGGCTGGGCAATATATCGATTTTTATATGATATTTTGATATGAAACTAGATATTGTGATGTTAATATTTTGTGAAAGCACCAATTGTCATCCACACAATATTTGGTCTGAAATATTGTGAAATTTGATTTTTCGACTTTCCTCCAAAAGTACCCTGAACTTTTAGTCTCAGGAACTGAAAGGTTCCTTCAGCTCATTGTCTGTCTGTAATTTCCACTGTGGTCTGAAGGCCCACGCAGATTATGCTAATTAGTCTGCTGATGTATGAAAAGTAACAGCTGTTTTTACACCTCATTCTTGCATGCAGCTATGCAACAATGATGTCGCCATATAAAGCGACAGACAGGCGTCAACATCACCGTTTCCATTTCCAACCGGATTTAGTTCTCTGCATAAATGCTCAGTAAGGCCTGGACTTTGTTCTCAGTCCTTCTGTTGTATGCTTTGGTTTGCAGCAACACATTTTTAAAATTGGCTGCAATAGAAACAAGATGACAGATCACAGAAACCTGAAGTTTTCCACAGTGGACTCAGTGTTGCTGAGTACTGTGATGGGGACTGTCGTCTCCACAGCTTTGTGTGCGTGTTCAGCTCTAGTTTCTTCTGACCACACCAGCGTTACGCAGACTCATGACTGTCCCGTATGAGGCAGATGACCCTTGTGTTGTCTGCAAACTTCAGGGTTGTTACAGACGGATCTTCTGAGGTGCAGTCGTTTGTGTTCGGGCAGAAGAGCAGAGGGGAGAGCACACAACCCTGCGGGGCACCAGAGCTGATTGTCTGGTTGGTGATATCCTGCAGGCCTCTCCACACTGATGCAGGGTTGTTATTTCAAAAACCTGTTTTTCAGCTTTTCAGTGTTGCTCCTTTTGGCTGCTCTGATTTCCTTTTATCAGTGTGTTTCTGATCTGGTTGTACAGGTTTATGTTCCCTCGTCTGTAGGCCTCCTCCTCGGCCTGACAAAGCTCTCCGAGTTTCTCTGTAAACCAGGGTTTATCGTTGCTGATGTTCAAAGTATTAGTAGCTTTTGTTTGAAGCTTTATAAAACCCGAGTGAGGGGACAATGGAGTGTGAGATGCACCAGAGAATCGGAGCAGCGGGAGCGGTGTTGTATTCACTTTACCACACCGTTGTAACAAAAAGAGAGCTCAGCCAGAAGGCAAAGCTCTCGATCTACCGGTCCATCTTCGTTCCTACTCTCACCTGTGGTGATGAAGGGTGGGTCACGACTGAAAGAACGAGATCATGGATACAAGTGGTCGAAAAGAGTTTTCTCAGGAGGCTGGCTGGCATCTCCCTCAGGGACAGGGTGAGAAACTCAGTCATCAGTGAGGGACTCAGAGTAGAGCCGCTGCTCCTTTACATAGAAAGGAGCCAGTTGAGGTGGTTCGGGCGTCTCATAAGGATGCCACCTGGTCGCCTCCCTATAAGGAGGTATCCCAGGCACATCCAGCTGGGAGGAGGCCACGGGGCAGACCGAGGACTAGGTGAAGGGATTGTATCTCCATCCTGGCCTGGGAACGCCTCGAGTCAGAGCTGGTTAATGTAGCCTGGGAAAGGAATGTCTGGGGTCCCCTGCTGGAACTCCACGACCTGACCTGACCTGGAGAGAGTCAATGAACAACAAATCAGTCAACCAATTCAGTTTAGAATGATAAACGATGAGGAAAAATGAGAATATTTTGCACTTCTTTACTATTTTTGCTTGTAAAATGACTGAAATGATTAACTGATTCTCAGCCTTGTGCTACTTGGTAGAATATTTGGGCAGCTTTTCCCGATCCTGGTCCTTGGAGCCAAGTGCATGTAGCATATTTTAGATGTTTCCTGCTCCAACACACCTGATTGAAGTGATCAGGTTGTTATCAGGCTTCTGCAAAGGTTTTGAGGAGCTCCTGAATCAGGTATGTTGGAGCAGAGCCCCGAGGACCAGGATTGGGAAGTAGAGTCCGCTCTGCAGGTAAGTTTTTATTCTCAGGTTTCTAATACAAATTAACACTCACCTCCTGATTTATGAAGGCAGGTGAAAATCAGGTAGACGCAGCTTTCACTATAATAGTCAATAGTGTGATTAAATAAGCTGTTCCTTTAGTAAATCAGGTGCAAGGAGCTGTGATAATTAGAATAATTAGAATACTTTTTGTGTTCTCTGGCTCCTTAAAATGCATATTTATCAGTTCTAAGGCACTAAATGTCTTAATAAATGACTCTTATTGGCTTTTTGCTCAAGAAGCTTTTATTGCGCTTTCAGTAACCAGATTTTACTCACCAAACGGAAAGTCTGAAGACATTTGGCACTTGACAGGCGTTCATTTTGGAATTTTGTTGAAATCGTCCCCACCCCTCTAATTAAACTGGCATTTTTAACAAATGCAACATGAATATTGTGAAATAAACAACAGCTCATTATTTAAAAGAACATTGCACCTGCAGTTTGTACTAAGCCTGGGACAGGGTGGACGGGAAAATATCATTTATTAGTGTGGAAATCATTTGGATGCATTTCCAATGAAGTGATTCAGATGTTAATCATGAATCGTGTTTTTACAGAAAAACCTGAACTGAGTCCCAGTGGTTCTTTGTCCTTGTTTAGCTGGAGACTTCACTGTCACATGATGGAGTTTTTTTTTGTTTTTTTTTTCATAGTTGCGCTCTTGTTTTTCAGTTTCTGTGCGGGTGTTTTCCCTGTAATTGAATCAGGGCTGGAATGACCTTTTTGTCTAAAAGTAGCCGTGCTGTTGTTTTGTTCCCCCTGTGGTCTCAGTCAGGAAGCTCTGCAGTGAAAGTCTGACAACGTCTTGTCGAGATGAATGCGGTCCGCTGTATTCAGGGCTGAGAAAATGAATGAATGCTGCTTTTCACATCATCTTTTGTTCGGTTTTGCTCATTCCCCTGCAGCAATTTGACTAACAAATAAGGAACTTCCACCCTGAAAGATGTTTTTACTGTAAAAACAGTTGTGGGTGATTAACTTTGGGCTTCCAAGATCGGACATTTAGGACATGAACACTTGTTTAAGTATCTTCTTTCTGCTGATACACTTTATTTTCCCATTGAATTAAATTTTTAGGATTTTATGTTCGGAGGGACCCAGGTGGACACTTTGTAAGTTGCAGTGTTTTCCTCTGTGTCCTGTCCTCAGTTAATCCCTCGACTCCAGTCTGGAAGGAGGCCCGGCGGTTCACACGGAGCAGCCGTGTTGTTTCCTCGTCCCACAGGCTGCATTATATAATGATGATGTGGATCAGGGTCGACTCAGATTAACCCAGAGAGTCCCTGCAGGTTCTGAGGAGGATTAGTGACTGACTGTTGTTCTCGCAGCCGATGGTGTGACGGCTCCTGAAACTGTTTCTGTGTGCTGAAACTGATCGTATGTAAATGTGTTCTTGTAAACCCCCACCCCCCCGCTGTTGTGGTAAATGAAAATGAGAACCGGCTTCTTGTAAATGTTTCTTTAATCCATCACAATCTGCGGTTGTTTTCACAGCAGGACGAATATTTCTACAATTTTCTGTTCAGGTTTTGTTTCCTGAGATAATTAGAGAATAAATCACCCAAGTGTTATTAATAGCAGCCAGAAACGGTCGATGAAATTTATTCTAGGAATGTAAACTCTCAGAGAAATGTGCAGGAAGTGAAGGCTCTAATTTTAACCTTCGATGTTTCGCTCATTAGCCGCCATCATTGTGTTCGTGGAGGCAGTAGTCTTAATATCCAGCAGGTGTAAGCGTGGAGTAGATCAGTGGTGTGTGTCTGCATGTGTGACTGAGTCTCACCTCCTACTGAACCCATCAGCTGAAGAGTTTTTGTGCACATCACATTCATGACTGTCTGCTGAAGGACCTGTCATGGTTGTGGTGATTCACAATTTTTGACCGTCTCTGTTTTATACCGACTCCCGACTCCTCTTAACTCACTGGTAGGGGCTGCAAGCTAGGCTAAAAACGAGGCCTACCTCGTCTGTTGCAGACTTTTGTTTCATCCTAAACCCGACCATCTGTAGATTAATTCCACATCTGATGAGCTATGATCCACTAAGGTTCGGCATGATGCGACATGAATGTCTGCACAGTCACCATATTGGAGAGGTCAAGATCCAAATTCAATAAACAAACGACAGATGCAGACGTTGCAAAGACGACTGTAACTCGATTAATTCTGAACCGATTTTGATGAAATTTGGTTTGTTGTGAACATGAGAAATTGAACATGACAGTGGTTACTTGTTGGAATTAAATTAAGTTACTGGAGACAATTTATTATATTGTTTTATTGACTCATTGACTTGAAAAACAAGTTTGGACTCATCGTTCTGTTTATTATAGGTTTTTACAGTCAGGTGACCATTATACTATTCTGCGCCTCTTTAAGAAAACTGAGACTGCACTGTACAAAAACACTTTATTAAAAATTAAAAATCTCGGCTGGTTGCATCTGGCAGTTGTTGTGGCTTTGCAGCAGGTGCTTCACCGTCTGTCGCCTGGCGGAGATCTGCACAATGAAACTCAAAACACATACTTATCTCAAACAGTGATCTATACATTATCATCATATACAGTGTCCCCTGATTCTGAAGTTGTTCAGTTTAAAGGCCCCAAACATGTTGAAACTGCTTCAACATATTGTTGACTGTGCAAAGTTCAAAACTGCTGTTTCAAGGCTTTTCTACGACAGCACAGCATTTTTTTTTTTAGAGCTGCTGAAGAGCAAATATTTTGGGAGTAATTTGGAGTTCGGACCGTCAAAGTCCTTCAACTCGTCAAGCTGTTTTTAGCTGATGAGTGTTTCACAGGAGGAAAATAAAATACAAGAGCAGAATAACATTAAAAGTTGGCAAGTTTAATTCAAGCAAACTGATTCATTAAAGGTGATCATAAGGAGTGATTATCTTTATCTGCTGTTCTTTAAATCTTATTCCAGGTAGGTGGCATTAAATAGTCTTAAATGTAGCTTCCTGAAACCTGCAGACAGAAAAGCATATCACACCAAAGGTAATAATACATAATTGGGCTGAACAATTACTCAGTTTTTAAAAAAAAAATCAAAACTGCAAAATGCCCTAGTGCTGTTTTCAAATAGCAGGAGACACAATATAAGACAAAATGAGTGTCAATATACCATTTAAAATTAGATATTGTTGTGCTGCAGAGATGTCCTAGTCTACACATCATATTCTACAGACTTAATATAACATTGTTGTTGTTGTTGTTTTTTGGCACAGATCCATGCATAAATCATGCCATAATCATTGTAATATGACTTTAAATGAAAATGAGAATAAAGATGTGTAAGTTATCAGCCCCTCTAATATTGCAACTTCCGTCACAATTGTAATATCAATCAAAATAGTCTCAATTAGATATT